>VZRZ01001598.1:1799238-1878515 GCA_013398175.1 Climacteris rufus | reverse complement strand
TTGTTGAGTAGATTGGCTTTTTTTTTTTTTTTTTTTTTTTTAACTGAACTTATCCCTCAGATACCAAAAAGCTTAGTGGTGAATTGCAACCTCTCCAGAAGAAAAGCAAACCTTACCCACAAGCAAAAACACAACACCATCACAGATTGAGATTTGCTATCTAAAACCAAACAATCATTAACAACAAAAAATCCAGCAAAGAAGGTACAGCAAGCAATGGGCACCTTCCTAACACAGAAAATTAGGGCCAGCCTGACAGGACAGAGAGGCAGAGCTCCTCCTCTCCCACAAACCTGAATTACCCACTACATATTTTCTTTACCCTCCTGCAGGGAAAATGTTTTATTGATAAGGCCTCTCCTAGGTTTTTGATTACCCCCAGGGCTGAGGAAGATTTGAAGCTGGTCAGCTTGACATCATGTCTAGACAGCCCCTTCCCTTGGCAAACACGCAGCGTACCTGGGAACAGTGCAGAGAGTCCAACAATGTGCAAAACTGGGCAAGAAGAACCTTTAGTGGCATGTTGGACCCACTGAGGAGGCTGCACAGAGACACTGAGAGGAATGTGTAGCACAGGGGAGTCCTCTTACATGGGTGCACTCAGAGCTCTGTGCCCAGGCTGACATCAAGAAGCACTGTCCATGTTTCCTGCAAGCAGACAGACGAGCACAGCCATGCACAGAGCAGTAAAGCTGCCCTTGCTGCTACACACACCAGGAGTGCCAGCGGGGCACTGTCCCATGTCCCCACACCAGTGATTGGGCAGGGCTGCCTTACACAGTGCTCTGCCATGACCCACGTGGCACCTCCAGCTCTCTGCCCTGGGCCTGTTGCATGGGTGACTGAACTGCTGGGGAAATCCTCCTGGAGGTTACAGCCTGATGCTCTAAGGAAAACAAACTCACAAGCAGTTTTCCTTAAAACACAGCAGCTCTGGACTAGCTTCCCAAAGCTGGAAAGGGAAGGCACTACACGTGCCTTTCAGTGAAGGCTCCAGTCCCACTTACAGCAGACCTGGGCTCCTTGGTACACACGTGTAGGGGCTCTCTCACAGTGTGTGAGAGAACAAACACCACACATTTGCACATGAAAGCAGACCTACATGCCTTGCCCTGACTTCTTCCAGGGTTAGTGCATCCACAAGGACAAGTGCTTGGTCCATCAGCCCACAGGTGTCTCTTCAGTCTCTATTCCCTGGTTGTGACGTGCAAGAGTAAAGGGTGGAGATGTCAAGGTTCCCGCAGGACAGCCAGGCACTAGGACTGCCCTTGCTGTCTTTTAGGCTCACACGATAAAGCTGCTGCCTGCAGACCAAGCCCATGCCAACTGAATTGTTGTCTGGGCCAACCAACACCCACAGGGCCCAATCCCTTTTGTGCTCTCCCTCTTTGAACTGGGTAGAAATCATCTCTGTGAAAACCTCTGGTATTTTTAGGCCAGAGCTGAAGATGGCCTATGGCTCATGGCTGGTTGCCTGCCTGCCTGCCCCTTGGGAGCGGGGCATGCAGAAGGCAGGGAGGAAAAGGCACGGTCACACCATGGTGTTTTACAGCCATCCTCAGCTGCCTGGGCACCACAGGGAGCCTGCAGGCAATTTATTCCAGAAATAATACAGACCTGAAGAAACTCTCCATAAAGGAGGAAGTCAAAGGTTGCCAGGAGCCACCTTTGCTAAGAAGTGGGACTGAAGACCTGAGAACAGCTTCCCTCTGGTCCTGCTTAGCAGCTGGCTGGCTCGGCTGAGCATCCATCACGCAGCAAAAGGCGATAATTGTCTTGCTCTGTGCTCCCCAAACCTGCCAAGTGTGGCCAATGCCCACAGCTAGCAAATCCCACCCTCATTATCTGCTCCCCATCCCGTCCTCCCACGGCGCCGGGCTCCGGAGCGCGCAATTACGCACCCGCCGTCCCCTTGCTCCTGGGCCGCTTTGTCATCGCCAGCGCTTCTTTGGGAATGTTTGTTGGGAAGCACATGGTGGCAGGGTCAGTGGATGTTGTTGAGGTTTCTTCCTCTTGCGCCTGGGGGCCAGAGAGCTTTGTGCGTTTCTCAGTATGTTAAACTCAATTAAAAAAAAATAAAAAAACCAACATCAGGATAACTTAAAGCAGATGTGAATGCAAGCCTGAGACCCTTCTGAGCACAAACACGGCCATTTCATTGCAATTCCAAAAGGCTTTGCTGGCAAGCCTCCCCTCCATGTCCTACATTCTTTCATTCCAAGGAAGACAAACAATTCAGACTGGAGCAGCAAGGCACGTTTTTCAAATAAACAGGTTCCCTCAAACAGTTTTTGCCTTTGTGTCACCCCAACACACACATTCCTCTCTTAAATGACCTTTATGGATGATCTAAATGACAATTTGTGTCACACCTTTCATTTAAAGGGTTCAAAGCACCACACAGCCCATGCGAACAACTCACATGGAAGTGTTTTCACCTTTGTATGCCAACACCGTGTCTTCATGCCCTGATGTTACAGAGAGAGTCTGTGGCATTTGTGGACGCTAAAACCAGAAATCCTGTGGAGTCTTGCACTGTTGGAACAGGAACATGCCTGGAATGTGAAGGGGACTACTTGCTGGTGACTGGGGAGCCTTTGAAAACAGGGTGCATGGTAATCTTTGCTCAACACCAGCAGACCTGTGGTTTTAAACAAATAAACCCATTTTACCTTACAGGTCTTTCAATGGCTTAACCAGAGGGAGATTTTTGAACAGAAATACAGTCTATAACACGTTACCTGATTCACCTGTTACCTTAATTTCATCTTTGTCATTTCTCCCTGTATCCCTCAGACCAGCAGCTGCCTTGTCCAAAATCACTCACTCCTTCCTTCTAGTTTTTAATTTTCATGCTTACTTTGCCAGCTGCTTTTGAGTCTGGCTGTGACTTCTCTGATTAATTCCTGGACTCTGCTCCAGCACTGGTCATGAGTTCTCTTTAGCTCCACATTGCTCCACCTGTCTCTTGATGGGAAAAAAGAAAGGCCAAGTCTGGGAGGATTTTAGTATTTCAAAGTTTTGGTTCATTATATGTTTTTCATATTCTCTTCTGTGAGAAAGAACAGAGGTTGTCTCTGGAGAACACCAGGAGATGGGTGGAGACAATTCCAACACCTAGGAATCTACACCTGGGATCCTGTTTCTCCTGGGCCTTCCCCATGCAAGGAAACAAAACTGAGGCAGACTCAGCTCCAGCCTTTTACCCACAGAAAGCAGGCAGTCAGTACTGGCAATTTCCATTTCAAATCAAGATTGCTTGGAGATATCCTGGACTGCCCTCCTGGTGTGGGCAATTTGAGGGATTTCTTATGTCCTTCAGTCAAATGGCATCTACACTTTTAAAACTGATTATAAATAATACACAGTAGCTGTAGTAAATATAATAGCAGATAGAAAATCATAGATAATAAAATTGATTATTTCACACAAAATAAATAAACGGAGATCAAGAAAAAAAGGATTCCTTTCTGCAGTGTGAGGACAGAGGAATGGCTTGAGAACAAAGAGGAGGTCAGTCCCTGGGTGAACAGTTTCAATCCATAGTACTTTCTCCCCCACTACAACAGCTTCATCCCAGGTTCCAAAGCTGGGGCACTTAGTAAGACACAGGTACAGATGTGATGATTGATGTAATTGGTGCCCAGTGTCTCCAGTGGCAAGGGTGGAGCAAGGGAGGTGAGATGGCCTTCACAGCCCAGCCCTTACAGGAGGTCTATTGTTGCATCCTCTAAGAACAGAAATATCTGCTTCAACCTCCTAATAGGATTTTCATATTCCTCATGAGCTTAACATGGGAAAATACGTACAAAAATAAATTGATCATTCCAAATCATGATGATGAAAAATCTTTAAATCTCCCAAATCCCTCTAAATCCCTTTACAGGATTCTGTATTTCTCACAGTAAGTTCCTTCAGTTAATTCTGACACTGAGTTAAGGTACCCAGAGGAGAAATAAAAAAGCTGTGCTTGAAAAACATTTTTCTTTGACTGCTGGACTTTGCAGGACCTAACAAACCAAGGAACAAGCACCCCATATCAAGGACAGCTGCATAAACTTCCTGAGCACAAGAAATTAATCATAATAAAAGGCTTTTAATTTTTTTTTAATACAGTTAGGTACCAAAGATAAAAGGGTTATTTCCCAGAATCGTTCCTGTTTGGCACAGTTCCTGATTGCCTAGATGAAGAATTTTTATTATTGAGCTTTTCATAACCTCTAACCTCAAAATCTGGGGAATGCCTTACATGGGAAATACAGAACACAGTAAAATTGCAAGCGTTCCTGGCTTTTGTGTTCCCTCACACCAATATTCCTTCCTTCTCTTCAGCAACTCACCCCAGGGCCATGCAGGCAGCAGTGTCTGAAGGCTGCTCCCAAGCTGACTCTTGGCTCGTAGAAACGATTCTGAAAGTTGGGTGGGACTGAACCAAGCAAAGTAAATCACTATTTAAGCCTACCCAGATTTGCCTCTACTTGTATAACATTGTAAATTGAGTGCTTAAGGGTTTCAGGCTTTTCCCGTATTGATTGGTGTTTCAGCTATTCCTGCTCTCAGTGCTCAAAGGCTGTTTGCTGCCAATATTGATCGTGTGTTCTCTATATGGTTCTTCAACACAAACCCAGAGCTCCCTTCTGCTGCATGGATGGAGAGAAAGTGAGGGCTCAGTGCTTCTTGTCCAGAGCCAGCTCCACAAAGTGACTTGGGAACAGCAGCCTGACCCTGGGCAGATCAGTGTCCACTCACCAACCAGGCTCCCACTGAAGCTGGTGCAGGAAGGAGAAGGGATAGAAATGCCCTCCTGCTGCCAAAACACAGCATGAACATGAACACTGCAGTCGCTTTACACCTTTGTTCACCTTGTCTCTTCCAGCAACAGGGAAATGAAACTAAACCGGGAATGAGGCAGAAGGGAGCCCTGCCCTCTGTGGCCGGGCTGTGGGCACAGGGAAGGGGCAGCACAGCTGGGACGGCAGCAGCTGATGTTGGAAGGCTCCTGGCAGCAGCTGCTCCTGAGGCAGGCAGGTCAGGGAGCTGCCTCCATCCCCATCTGCCAGAGCTGTGTCCAGTCCCAAGCTGCCACTGCATTGGTGTTATTTCATCACGTACAAACACTGCCTCTAACCCCAAGCTCATCCCACAGGCTACGCAGGCAGACAATAAATTTTAGGGACACACTTGATCTGTTAACAGCCTTTAACATCCAAAAGAAACATAAAGCTATGAAGAAGGGAAACTGATATTTTGGGATGGAGGAAGACTTACAGCTCAGTTCTACAGGGCATTTGCTCAGAGTGAGTCCCTTTGAAATTATCATGAAAATCTGGAGGCTTTTCAGCAATTTCAGATAAATCCTTCAGGCTTGTGCACACAGAGAGGTTAATTTGGTTTCAAGCAGCATGGATTAAAAGCAGAACAGTTATTCCTGATTAATTCCCTCTGTGATCACTTCTATTTTGGAATAAAAATGCCTAATTCTGAACCAACCCAACTCATCCCCAGCTTGCTTTAGGTACATCCAGAGCCAGCCAGTCTTTTCCAAGTGACAGTGTTTGTAAAGACAAACACTGAATTCCCACTTGGGAACAGTCAGGAATTGCTTCACAGGCAGTCAAACCTTTACTAGAGAAAATCTTAAAATATGGGACATTTCCTAGATGAGACTCAGATATCAATTGTACCATTAAAAAAATTCAGGATAATTCTGTTTGCTTCCATGAGCCAACTTTTGATCTAACCCAGTGTAACCACAATAAGACCTTGAGCACTGACTTTAGAGGAGGTTTTTCCAAGAAATGGAGAAAAAAAGTGTTATCAGACCTTCAGCAATTATTCCAGAGCAGTCATTTGCAGGGTCAAAGTAATTTGACAGGACTGACCCTTTATTTCTGTGTAACTAGTTTAAAAATTTGTCACTTGGAAAGAAAGTTTCAGAGGAGGGAAAATATTGAAGGTCTTGAGTTGCTTGTAATTTACTTTTTTTTAGCTAGAATTTTATTTAATCTCTTGTAACAAGCAGTGAAATGAAGACAGTGAGAAATCCAAACAGTTCACCAGTCAGGAAACTAAAAGTGCAGAGATACCTTGACCACTGAAGAGTGGCTGAAAGGCTCATTAGAGCAGAGCCAGGAACAGCTGAAACTGGAGGCAAGGAATCAATAAACTACCTGTGAGTTCAGGGGATGCTCTGGGGCCTTCAAATGGAAGTATCTAGAAACTGGCCCCGGGGCTGCAGTGAAAGCATTGCTTTCACTCCTGCCTTCTGCTCAGGAGTGATGCCTGCATTGGCTACATGCAAATCTGTGCTTCTGTAAATCATCAATTCTTCCCTGCAGAACCGAGCTGCCTGCAAAAGGGAGCAGGGCAACTCTGTGGGTGCTTATGGCAACACTGCAGGGCAGGCTAAGAGGCAAAGTCAAGGAGAACTATCTAAGATGGAATATCTGGTCCTGTAGCAACTCCAGCAAACTCCAGCAAAACATCTCCCTCCTCCTGCCCTGCAGGCAGAACTTTCGCCTACCAAATTCACATCCCCTTCTCACCACAAACTCTTTCCCAAAACCATGCCTTGCCCAAGCTGATCTCAGAGAGGCTAATCCTGAAAACTACCTTTGTAGATCTCAGTGTAGTGGGTGAAGAAATGAGAAATTAATTACTTGACTAAAGTAAGCAATAAGGGAATCTTAAAAAGCTGGAAGTTTTTGTCCAAAGCACCTTTCAAGTTTCTGCTGTCTCAGCCTGGCTTGCTGCTATGTCCTACAAGACTTTGGGATTGTTAATAAACTACATTAATTTAAGGATCTCTCAGGTCAGGAAGATTAGACTAACAGGTAGATCAAGTAATTTGAAAAATAAAATTAGGATCTTTGGGCAGTAGACACCATATAAACATCAGTCCCATCAGTCACTGTTATTTACTGCTTATGAAGCACAGCAGGGAACACAGAATAGGGCAAGAGGGGGCTGGTCACCAGGCTGCAAGTGGACAGAGTTGCCAAGCTATAAATATGTTGATGTATTTTTACATTTGTTGTGGCAAAGTCAGGATGGTCGTTGTGATGCTGGAACGTTGCTGGGGCTGTTTTCTAATTATAATTAGATTCTGTTACTTTTCCAGTGTCATTATCAGAGACACAGTCATGTGTGCTTGCTTTGAAATGTTGCTGGCCCTGCTAATAATTCTGGGCACAAGGGAACTCCACAGGCAGAGGAGAAATAATTCCAGTCCCAGGAGCGCCTCCTTCAGATGATGGGTACCACTCCCTGATACCATCACAGTCCACAGCAGGGACAGGCTGGAGGATGCTGTGACTGATTTTCAGACGCCAATTTCAGCAAGCACCCCTCCAACAGCACCTCAGGGGGTGCTGGCAGCCTCTCTGCAGGTGCTCTTTCCTTGCCCTTACCTGCTGGTGCCCTCACATCTGTAGGCTCTTTTGCACCTGTGGATTCAGAGGCAAGATTTGAAAGCAAATGTACTGAAACATTTTCAGAATCCAAAAATAAGTAACACCTGTCATTAAAAAATGACTCACTGAAGCAGCCACACTTACACATCTGTGCCTTACCAGAGCATCTGATGCTGACAGGGATTTTCATTGTTGCTCAGAGCACCATTGTTCTGCATCTCACAAGTACCACGTCAGGGACCTTCCCAAACAAATTACAAGGAGCAGTGCCCAGGAAAAACAGGACCCTGGACTTTGTGGGTCTATCTGATGTGCAGAAAGGTTCCAGCTGAAAGCACTAGAGGACTTACTGGAGCAGTTCTTCATCTACAAATCCATAGGAAAGTGGAATTAAATGATGGGACTTAACAGCTAGGGAGGACTACGCTGTCTCTGTTTAATCCTCCTGTTGGGATAACACAACCAAGACAAGGGCAGGAAACAGCCTATCACACTGATACAACACTACAGGACTTTATTTTCCTGGAATTCTATGCGACCAATGGTATTTCTGACATTAACCAAATAGTAGGAAGAAAATGGAGATGGTTCTGTACAAATGTATGGAGACTCCCAGAAGTTTGGCCATTCAGACCCAGGCACTGCTCTGCCTCATCAGGTTTGATGGATGCTCAGGTGCCTCAGCACACACTTCATCTCCTTAATACCAAGCCTGGAGGTTCCAGATTCTGCATCTTATGCCATTCCCAGGATGCCTCCCACGCTGTGCAGCAACCTCTGCAATTCAAATATAAAGACTCATGGTCCATCAGACCCTGCAAACTTCCCTGTATTCACTGAGAGGTATCTTTAGGGCTGATGCATTCCTTTATGTTTGTATCTGAATGAATTGCTGGAGCTTCAGAGGGAAAAAGCTTTCAGGATCACCCATGGTACTGCTTTTACCAGCTGTGGGCTCTTCTTTGCATGGTCTGTGTGTGTGTCAAGTGACTGACTTGACTCTTGCATTCAAAATTCCACAATAAGTATTTATGGTTTTCCCTACTTATGCTGGCTTTCTGTCCAGAAAACAAGGTATTAGTGCCCAGTGTCTTCCTTTGCTCAGCATCAAGCCCTGAGTTCTATTTTCCTTTTTATCAACAGCTCTTCCCTTCCTGGTGACGATGATGCCTTTCAAACATTTGTAGATTTTTTTTAAAGTCACCTTTTAATCACCTTGTACAGCCAGGGCATGTATACTTAGCTCCATTAATCTTACTTTATTTAGCTGCCATACTCCAAGGCAAGATGCTCCCATCCAATAACCCTTCACCTTCCTGGCTCTGTAAGAACATCAATTACTCTCAGTCCCAGGGACCGGTCACCTCTGCAGCCCAGGGGGCTCTGCAGGCATGGGCAGGCCAGGATGAGGGAGGAGAGCATTTCACCCCACTTTGCAGCTTGGAAATACAGGGGGACAATACAAAGGAATCCTTTTTGCTTTTAAGAACATTATATACATCCTCTGAAACAGGAAAGTTAATTAGCCCGGCTGCTCTGACAGTATTTCCTCCTGGGAAAAGAAACTTGCACTCCTTCAGTGGTCAGAACTTTTTAATCCTGGTGCCAAATGCATTTCTCTGAATTAATATTGGTGGAATGAAAAGGCTTTCTTCTCTGCTTCAGCCTTCTCTCCCAGGATAAATCTTTTTGGAATTTGCTTTACATATTGTGCTTTTGAATGTTCTTTTAAATGTTAAAAAATGACTGTGTGAGAATGTCGCCTTCTCATTAACAAAATTTACTACATATTTTCCTCCATTGTTACCAGTACAGTTCCAGCAGTGTTAACAATGGGAACCCTAGAGCAAATGGTCTGGCACCAGCACTTGTCATCCAACTGTGGCTGGTCAAAAATGTGTTTGAAACGTGGCCTTGTGTTTTTCAAGTGTGCTGGTTTTCAGTAAGCAGTTCCAAATGATTTTTTAAAATTTAAAAAACAAAATCCAATGTTTAGTTATATTTTAATCAGAAAGATATTGAGGCGTTTGTGATTTTTTGGGGAAAACCTATGATGGTGAATAAAGGAAAGTATTGTGTCCCATTACCTGCCTTTCTCTTGGCTGGGGGGAGGGAGTTAACAAAAAGGAAGAACAGGAGGGTATGGTTTTCTTCCTCAGAATGGAATGAAGCTGTTCTTTTAATTCAAAATCACTAACAAAATGGGGGAAAAATCTTAAACCTTCTGATGTCTTTTAAAATTCATTCTAGTGTATATTCCTTCTCTTTGAATCACAGATGAGTGTCAGTATAATATGGCCCATGATGACAACAGTGTGTGAGCAAGTTTTCAAGTTTGCAAGAAGCTTTCAACACTAAGGTAAGGAGCCCCCAGCTAAATTCAGCAAAGGCAGGAAATGTTTAAATGTGTTTCTAGCACTGGTGGAAGAAGTGTGGCAGCAAAGCTCTCTGGTGAAAGCTCTGCAGGCAGACAGAATGGTCCCTGCTGATATTAAAACTTAGTAATCTACAAAAGCTACTTCCATTTATTGGAAACTATTGCTACTTTTCTCCCTTTTCCAAATACTTAGATTTCCTTTGTTACCACAAATCTCTGCTGTAACTAAAACACAGCAAAAGCACATGCTCTGAAATCCCTCGGCTGTGCCTTCCTATAGCCATGGAAACTGAGGTTGGCATGCCCAGGGCCGGGCGAGCTGGATTTGTCAGGGGTTTTTATTCCTTGCAACCTGTCACAAAATCTATTTGCTTCTTGTGAATATGCAAACCAAGATCCTGGGCTGAGTCTTTTTTTATTTCAACTCAGACCAAGGTCACACCTGGGCATGACCAGTACTTGACTGGCCTCCCTCAGTGAATTGGTTTTTATGCTCTTCTCATAATGAATTTAAGTCATCAGCTGTTAATACTTCTGCAAACCTACTGCTTCCTTCCTGGTGTTAGACAAGGATTCAGAGGGCCCAGTTAATACTCACAGCTCGATCCAATTTAAGAAGAGGATTTTGAGCTCAATTAGGTTGCTTACTGGCTGCTTCTGAACCCGAGCTGGGACTGAACTGTGTTAGAACCTTGCATTGGGTCAGACTGAAATAACCCAAGATATGTCGGCACACCTGAACAAAAGCTCTGCTGCACTGCTGATTTAATGCTCTGCATTCCCAGTGCTCCTGTGGTGATACCTGCATTTGTATAAGAATCTACTCATTTAAAATACAGCCTTTTTTTTTTCTTTTTTTTTAATGCAGACATGAAGTGATATTAATAGTTTGTGATCTACTGTGCTTTTCATCTGAGGATCTCTCTCAAAGCATTTTAGGAGACTGAATCAATTTTCAAAACACTCCTATGTAATACTATCCTCATTTTACTGGAAGGAATACTGAGGCAGTGGGAGGTAATTTTCCCAAGGGTTCATTGGTAGTGTCAGAAATAGAGCCCTGGGCTTGGGCTCCAAATATAGCTGACATTCTCATCCCATGGCTGAAAGCTGAATGCAGGAGTCCCCACTTTAACACTGAACATATCTCCTGCCTGCTGGCTTGTGCTTCTGAAAGGGCTGCCTGTTGCCATGGGAACTGCAGTTCAGATCCCTGGACCAGATTTGCTTCTGTTACATCAATGCAAATCATGAGCAAATTCACTGAAATTAATGGAGCTACCCCAGATTTCCATGGGCAAGGGAGGACACAGAACAGAATTAGTCCCCCTGAATTTGATATAAGAAGGTGGTGATCTCTGGAGTGTGGGAAAAAAAATTCTTTGATCATTACAGAGGGGGAAAAGGATGAAGGGTACCTTATAGCAAAGATACAGAAAGAAAATCTGAGAATTTGACTTTAGGCTGATCTGACATTCTCAGACCTACTTCTGACCATTACCAAAAGAAGGTCTTATTGTTCCCAAACAGGTGTACTGCTTCCTCCTAGCACTGAGCAAACACCAGATTCATGCTTTTAGTGAGAGTAAGGGATGGTGGAGGATGGAGGGAAAGAGGCTACAGATGGATGTGGATAGGACCAGTTTGTGCTGATGTTTGCAGGACAGATCTCTCAGGGATGAGGTTACCTCCCTGTGGCCTGTTCCTGGAGGGGAAGGGAATGCCTGATAGAATGGCAACCTGAATAAACAATTTCTTCAGTGTCTGCCACAACACTGCGAGGACCTGGACTGCTGCTTACCAAGGAAATGGAAGAAATGTGAGATGCAAGACATGGAACAGAGAGAGCTCTTCTAGCAATAGTAACTATCACCCCTCTTTTCCTTGCAGCAGCACAGGTCTCTCAACCAGAGGGCAAAACTGAGGCTGGCACAGCCAGTGTGCCCTGCAGTCACACACAGCCTCGTGTGCAGTGACAGCTGGGGGCTGGCACAGGGAGGAAGGGTATGGTAAAATACAGGGAAAGGGCATCTCAAAGGCTTGGAGGTTGGCTGGTCACCCTGCACTTGGGCTAATGCACAAATTCTAATTTGATATTAACTTCTCCTATAATCCTGGAAAGCAAACCATCCTATCCTGTGTCCAAAGCTGAGCAAGCAGCTACTGTTTCATACAGTTCACAAAGACACTCAAAATATCCTCCTATAAAGCCCAGTCTGTCACACTAGCAGGGATATTTTGTTAATCTTGTTGCACCTCAAATGCTTTAACCTACAATTATTTAACTTCATGAATTAATATTCAACCTTCCCAAGCTGCCAGCCATGCAGATTACATTGTTCCTGACCACCCAAGGGAAACTCTTTGGATCAGGTAGATTCACTGTTCAAAGAAGCTGTTATCACCGTAGCAAAACTGATGCAAATTTTCTGTGTGAAATTCCCAAACATTCAAGTAGGAGCTGGGAAGTCCGTGTGCAGCAAGGTCTGGCACCATCTGCTGTTCCTTATGGCAAAAATGCTGCAGAGCTTTCAGAGCTGTTTATGCATTTGTGCTGCAAAAAAGCTTGTCCCTTGCTCTAGGGGCAAGGGGCACCTGGCAGTGACACTGGGCAGGGGTAGGACCCAGCACCCAGTTTGGAGGACTCCAGACACAGTTCCAGGAGTCACTGCAAGATAGATCCTTGCATATATTGAAGATACAGCAAAGACTGGGTTTGGAAAGCAGAGCTGATCAGACTAAACATAGTGACCCTGCTAAACCTCCCAGAGCTGCATCAGGGACATGCACAGTCAGCCAGGCCACGGCTGGGATACGTTTCGTAACCATCAGTATCTCTTGCGAAACAAACATTATTTTTTTGCCCACCTCAAAATAAGAGGTCAATGCTCTTGTTCACTATCTAATCACATGATAAAATTTGTATTTGTACCATCATTTTACCATAAGCCTGACCTCTGTTTTCAAGCTTTTAAAGAAATCCCCATGAACCTGATGTTCAGGCTGAGGGTTCAAGGTGAGCGCTTTCCACATCTGCTTCTGGAAACAGCAACCAAACAAAAAATGACTGGGCATAATACAGAAATTAAGTTTCTATGTTGTGAATATTTCCAGATTCTTACTTCAGTTCTCAGGAAGACATGAATCCCAATTTTAATTTCTTTTCTTTTTTTTTAAGCAATTTTCTAATTATACCCAAAAGATTGGGTAAAAAGCTTGAAAAAGCAATGTAAAATAGAGTTGTCATAAGACTAATAACAAATTGTGGTCTTAAAAACAAGTTTGTGATTTTTATGTCCACTTCATTATGTTTTTGAAGGCACAATGTATAACATTTAAGTACTTGATGTTAGTTATAGTACAATGCCATTACTATGAGACAGCAATACCTATCCATGTAGGATAAGGGCAACAAGCCAACTTTTCCCCTTAAGTGAGACCACATTAATCTCCTATACAATTCCCTTAAAGATTTATACTCAGAGAATGAAGACTCTCCACTGACTCAGGAAATGTTACCACTCTACATGATTGCCATAATTTGAAGGGGCAACATGTTTACAAGGAGATGATGCTTATGAACAGTTCAGAAATTAAACAATCACTTTAATATTGGAAGCACACTTTGTAAATGGCTACTTGAAAAAGGACATTTCTCCAGTAAAAATTGAATTATTTCTAGGTCTGTTGGAAACATCAAAGAAAGAGTATTTCCACGTCCAGGTGAACCAAACAGGCCCATTCTCTCAGAGATCTTGGAAGAGGAATATTTGAGGATTATTGTCACAAAAGTTTACAGAATGAACTCCTCCCCCACACACTGATTTTCACAGATATATTTCTGCTGTGCTCTATAGGCAGCACCTCAGACATTGTGAGTCTTCTGTGTCTAAGAATGGCAGTGAACATCCTTTGGATCTCTGTTTTAATCCAAACTACAGTTTTCTGATTTTGTTCTCCCAAGCCTCTCTGACCGTGACCCTACACCAGGACACCTCACTGGGCATGGTCCCTCATTCCTCACAGCTGTCTGTGGAGTCTGGAAAACAGTTCAGTCACACCAATTCATTGGAATGAAGTTGTAAAAGGAGCTTTGCAAGGTCTGAAAATATCAGAAGACTGAGCATGATCCCTCTGTGAGGAGGCCTGATACCAGTGACTTTACCACCACTGCTTGCTTTTGCTGAATTTGCTCTGATTTCTTCAGTCACTGTTCACTGCTATTTTTCACTGCTCCCAGGGGCACGGACAAATTACGGTAACACTGCACGTGAAAAGATGGAAACTGAAAACTCTGTGATAGCTAAATATATATGTATATAGTTGGGTTTGCATAAATGAACTTGACCTGTAAAAGTCAAGAGGGCACAGTACATTGGGGTATGTAAGTCCCCGTTTGCCTCTCCTCAGTAATGACACAGGTCAACAAAGCAAAAACATCCACAGGCAAACCAGGGCTTAATGACATGATTGTGCCAAAACTGGAGAGCCATAAAAAAGGAGCAGCAGTAGCAGCAGTAAATTATCTCAGCTGCTGCATGAAAATAGAAAAAAAAGTGTTTGGCTATCATGTTCTCTAGAATGGTTTTCACTTGCTTGATTTGGTAATTTGCCTGTTTTGCATAGCTTTTTGGTTTTGTGACCTTGAAGTTCTTTTTTCCCCCCACACTCCAAACCTATCCTGTCCTCTTTCCATGGCCCCAATGTGCAAACTGCACCCTCCTTCAGCACAGTTCTGCCCTGCACCTACACCATGAGATGGGGAACCATGCAAAGACCCCTCAGCTGGCTGAGACCTGGCAGGGCAGGAGTAGCTCTAAGTCAGGCCATTAGTCTCCTTAGAAGAGAGTGTATTGTAGTGAAAAATCAGATTCAGTTGAATTAAAGTCAGTCTAACCTGAGTGCTTAAAGGGAGGAGCAGGATGCTTTGCTGAATTCCATGTGAATTTCCACTGAGGCCTGAGTTTTCTCACATAAGAAACCAGGGTATAAAGGCTCCCTTTCCTCAGAGAGAAGCCAGGTGGGTAAAACCTCTAACATAACCAAGAGAGACCAAAAGCTGTAAAATCAGTAAGAAATTCACAGTGCCATTCAACAAGCATTTGGTCTTTAAAATAAACTAAACCTAAGAATAAAACATAGAAATAAATGCTCAAAAATGGGAAGTTAAAACTTCAGCAATCAAAACTATGTCAAAACATAAACCTACTAAAGAGGGAGCAGCGCTGGCGGTCACAGCACAGCCACTGCCCACACTGCTCCTCTGTGCCGAGCCTGACCTACTTGATCCATGTTCCTGCACTAAGGCCCCAGCACTAAGTACCTTACACCCCTCAAATCGCATTCCAGACTTATAATTGCAAAGCAGCTGTCAGCCTGAGCCCTGCCCCAGGGCCTGCCCATCTGTGCAGCCCATCTAGCGTTACAGCGGGGCACAGCGGAGCCTGGAACGGTGTCGGATGTGGAGAGGGGACCCGCGGCCCTGCCCCAGGGCCAGAGGGGATCACTTGCACTTTCACCGTCTTGGAGAGTTTCAGGCTTCAGAGGAGCAGTGGGCAGAGGAGGGGAGAAGGGACTCTGCAGAAGGATCAAATTCTGCAATGTGACTCTGGCAGCTGAGTCAAAAAGACAGACATCCTCAGCTTCACGGGGAGGAGATGTTTGACTTCTGCCAGGGCTGAGAATCATTTGAGAGCCCCTTAGAGGAAAACCTGATACCCTGACTTTCCCCAAAGCCTCCCCCTCCACATCTCTCACTATTAACTCTTTCTGTAGCAGTTGATTTTACACGGTCTTAAATCATCTGGCCTGAAATGTATGCCTTGAGCAAAAGCCCTTTCTAAACTTGTGTGCTATTTCTTAGACAATGCACTGATGGGGGAATACCTACCTCTGAATAAAACAACATAGGTCCTGTCCTCTAGTCTTTTCCAATAATACCAGCAAAATTCCAGATGAAAGGTTATTGCTTTTCAATCTCAATAACAACTGTGGAAATATTCAGAGAAAGAACTTTAAGATTTGACTCCAGCTGATGTGCACTAATTCAGTTTCAGGGGAAACATGCTCTATTTTGTCCAGGACCTGGAAATGCTTTGACTTGTCATGTTGCTAACAAAGACATTGAACAAGCAGTGTACACAATCCACATCTCCTGACTCTCAGGACTTTTAGATCCTCCCTAACCCCAAGTCCTAAGCCACTGCAAGTGGCCAGCAGGTGCTAAGATGTGAGGAACAAAGCATGGTGCTATTCTGCTCCCTCTGAATGTGAAGAAATGTGCTGGTGTCCTCTCAGTCCCACGCACACTGAGTAAGGGTGCAGACAGCTCTGTGCCGAGTTCCAGTGGTCCTTGTGCTGACAGATGTCTGTGTTCAGGGCTACTGGGGTCACTTCCCCTACCCTGCCTTCCCAGCTGGGCTTGCCTCCTTTAACCCTGCTGCTTATGCCTCCAGGTGGCCTAAGATCCCCAATTGCTCTAAGGGTAAGCAAAATATTCCCTGCTGATCTGCCTAAGGAGTTCTGCAAGCTGGGACCTATCCAAGAGAGATGCATAACAACAGCAGCCTCTCAGGGACTGGAGCTGCCCACCCCACCCTCAGCACAGCTGGGATGCTCTGTGCCTGTGGTGGCAGCAGTGCCCCCATTTGCTTGCCCTGGTCCGTGTGGGATCACAGTTGCCCACAGGAGTAGCTGTGCCCCAGTGCTTGTGTGCACACTGTGTGTGAGTGCTGGTGCTGCCAGCGCCAGGCTCCCACATGGCAGCAGATTGGAGGCAGCAGCCAGCGTCTCCCAGACTCATTTCCTGGCAGAGCATGGCTGGGGGAAGGGACAAGCGCTCTTTGTCAGCCCACACAGTTTCACTGAGTCCCAGCCTGGATAAGCCAAACCTCTGAAAGGCACAAAATGTGTGTGCTGGCAGCAGCAGCTCTGCCCTGAGTCCCCTGGACCAGCTGGCACAAGGGCAGCTGTGAGCTCAGCAGCTGGGGCAGAAGGGATGGTGACGCACGGTGCTTTATCTGCAGATCTGCTTTATCATTTGCTGTTTGAACTTCTGAGCCTTTGGGTTCTGAGGGCCAGACCCTGAGCTCTGGGCATGCCCTCCCTGCACAGTCCTATTGACAGTGATGCAGTTACTGGTGACAGTTGTCATCAAGAGCGTGCACTGGGTGCAAACAAACCACATGTGGCCTGAGTGCACTATCCCTCAAATTCCTCCTTTGGATCAGTATTTGGAGCCATGTGGTCAGAGATGTCAGCCAGGATTTTCCATCTGGGGCAAAGCAAACCCTTTCTACAATTTACCTGCAGTCCTATGCCAAAGGTGCAGTTTGGTATGTTCATCACTCCAGTATGTGTTTCCTCCCTCCCTACACACTGGCATATTCAGAAGCTTTTGCAACCTATCCAAAAAAAATAAATACCCACCACAACAAGAGGATACTGCCTTCCTAAAACCCTTAAGTTAAGAATATTTCCCAGGCTACTGGTGGAATCCCACTTCTGACTAATCTCTAATCTCATACTGCTGGAAGGCTGGAGGCCATAACAGTCAAAGGATCTGTGCACCTCACCTGATCTATCTCAACCAGTGACTGGGGCTAAAGACAGGATACAGACCAACATAGATTTTTAGCCTGGCCCAGAAAGTCTGTTCTTATAACAAATAAAGGGATATATTTTACTGCCTGAGCAGCTGTTGGCTCCACACATGCCTCCCTATTTCAAAGTGGCAATAAGGAGCGAAGCTGAAAGGGCAACATGTCCTTTACTCTAGATCTCCAGCCAAGTCCACAGGCACAGGTTCCACTCACAGACAAGCAGGAATGCTTATGTGGACACTCAGGATTTCAAAGCATTTGGAAAGCCACACATGTAGCAACACGTGAGAAACCTGCAGCGTGAGGTGGAGTTTGCTGGCACGTGGAGACTGAGGCCTCCCGAACGTGGTTAGACTGACATCCCCCAGCTTAGTGCCAGGACTGGCACCAGACTTCCAGCACAAGGGTTCTGAAAAAATTCCCTGATACCAGGTCCTGGAGCAGGAGAGAGGAAAGCACCTTCTGTCATCACAAATCAGGGCACAGGGCTCAATTGAACTGTGCCTGAAGAAGCCTGATGGTCACATTTGGGGACATCCAGAGGACCACATCAGTCCACCATAAACACTCTAACTCAGGACTGACTATTCAGCTCCTTCTCTTATAACTCCTGAGGGCCAGCCTGTGTTCTGAACATCTTATGTGTCTACAGCAGTGCAACACAGATACTGTATGTGCTGTCTATTGTGCATTCACTTCACTCTATGAAGGCATATGTAGTCCTCTCACATGAAAAATATTACTGAGGAGAAGGCAGTTTGAAATTCTCACGTATCAACAAGTCATGACACAGCCCAGTCTCCAACCGCCTGTACTTGGCTGGCTAACACACAAGTAAAAAAAAAATCTTTCTCTCTTCTACAATGGGATTTTAGCTCATCTTAACCATCTGTTTGATTTTTTTTTCTTATAGTAACAAGTCCTTTTTGGAAAATTCCAAGGAGATCTATCTAACCACTCCTTATAAGGCATTACCACCTTAATATCAGAGATGGCATCTTTCCTACAGACTAGGAATAGTAGTTTTTGCTGATATAAAATACAGTTTTTAACTGCTCTCTTGACAGCAAAGCTTATACTGGCAGTTTTAAAATGAATGCTGGAAGCTGAAACTAGATCACTTGTTCAATAAATTTCAAGAGGAACCGACCTATGCCAGAGCAAGATTTCACAATGTTGTATTTTTAATATAAAAAATATATTTTCCTTCTAACACCCAAAGAAGAAAGGATAAAAAAGAAGTCTGGAACTGCCCTACTTTCATTGCCACATCAGCCTTTTATTGAGCCAAAAGTATTCTATCAAACTTCTTATTGTTCTTAGGAAAGAGATGCCATTTCTATGAATTCAGAATGATTTGAGAAAGGCAACCTCTCATTTTGTGACCTGCAAATTTTTATACAAGTCTTTCAAACAGTTCCAGAGCACACAAACTTAGTAAACTGCTCCTGTGAGACAATTTCTATAATCTCCTTGATCTTTCCCACTTCTGAAAGTGATAGTGGTTACAGCTGCAGAATAGAAGCTTGCCAAATGTCAGGCTTTTATCTAAGGCCCCCTTAATATTTGACAGTTTTTCTAATCCTCAGCTTCTAAATTCATGTGATAAACTGAGAAAGTCTGCTTGGGTAAAAAAAGGAGAAAATATTTTTGCTCTCCTGATTGCAAAGTGCAGCTTCAAGTTATGAAGCCTGGAGGGTAGAACACCAGACAACAAATAAAAATAAGTAAACACTCTTTATTATTTTTAAAATGTAAATGCAAATCTCACAATTGTCTGGAGCTTTGTGCATGATGTTGTGAGTGTTGGGAGTTGGGGTCAGTGAATTAAGCTCATTCCCGAACATGTTATTGAGAAACAAGTTGGTTTTGCACATCTTGAATTACTTCATTCCTCAATTCAAGAGTTCACAGGCAGGAACTACTTTTCTGGCGAGATTATGGGGTTTGGGGAGCAGACTTGCAAAAGTGTCCTTCTTACAGCTGTCTGAGAATGCACACACTGTGCCCAAAGCCCTCCCTGTCAACGACCCCTTGCCTTTCATACCAAGTTTCATCCTCAGCCTGGGATTACATATTTCCACCTTCTGATGTCAACTGCTAACTGAGTCTTGGGAGGATCTGAATAGCAACCACATGAGTGATCTTCTTGAGTAAGGAGGGAGCACTCAGGACAGTCCCTGAGGTGACCACCAAAACATTGTGACATTCACACAAAGATGGGCTGAAGGGAATGGAATTGGAGGTGGGATCTAGGGAAGGTATCCGTCTCCTCAGAAAACAGAACCTCAGCAGAACCTGACCTGGACTCTGACCCCAGAGAGGCACATCCACAACAAGCTACACTTAGTCAGACGTCTCATGAAAATCAGCAGCTCTAAAAATTAGCAATAATTCTAAAAAAGCAGACACAATAATTTTTGCAAAGCCATCCCAACCTGATATGTTTCTCGACTGTCTTATATACTACTTCTTTTTTAGGGGGAAATTTTCACTCCCCCTCTCCATGTCTAAGAAGACAGCAAACATCTGACTGTTTCATTGCACAGCTCCCCATAATGCTTTGCTGGAACAAAGAATGTGACTAAAAAACCTTCACCTGTGTCTTCAGAAGTTTGTTTTGCAGCCAATCTTCTTGCACAAATGCACAGATAGCAGAGAAAAGTCCTAAATGTACATGAATCGTACTGTAAGAAAAGAAGAAGGGAAGCAGAGGGCTGTCAAATGATGTGTACAAACGGATGCAGCTTCAGGACATTACCTTTACAAGAACTTTCTTTCATTTCCTTTATTTTTTTTTTCCTTTTGGCTTTTAAGGCAGCCTACACAAAGCACAGCATTTTAAAAATCCCAGCAGGAACTTAAAAAAAAATTCAAACTGAATTTTTGAGACCAGGTCTCAGTTTCACAGACTTTTGAAGCAAAGTTGTGCTCTTTGTAGACTGTCAGAAACAAAACACAACAAATTCAGATGTTTAGGATTTACCAGGAATATGGGTCAAATTGGTAGAAATCAGAACTGTTCCAATTTATTGGGATACCTGCCAATTCTAACATCATGTATTCAGACCAAGGGTGCAGAACAAAACGCATTTCTGATGGGCAGATCTTTTAGCAAGTGCTTTAGCATCAAGAAGACAACACTCCTGTCCTCTCACAGTTTAGGCTACAGATGGAATACAGAAATCTCTCCAGATCTGCTTGGATAGACAAAAGCAAATTTACACATCTCATCATGGGCACTTGTGCAACCCAGCAGTGTGGGGTCCTGGAGGAACATGGAGATCCTGGGAGTGACATTAAACAGGCTGGAGACAAACAGTATTTGCGGGCGGACATGCTGACACCCTTATTTTTGCTCTGAGACATTTGTGAGCAGCTACTGATCCCAGCAGAAGATGCAGCTCTGCACTGCTATGTGCAGCAGACAGCTGGACATTTTGTTTCAGCTCAGTATTCCTATTTCAGTGCCAGAGCATGTCCAAAGCACCATTTAATTTTTTTAGGTTATGGTATTTCCATAAACGAACGCACAGCTCAGAGGGAGTCCTGAGGGATCATAAAGAACATCTATATGCTTTAAGTACCAGAAACTTTTGTTAATGACAAGGGCCTGCACTATGGACCTGAAAAAAGATGGAGCTGTTGATGCTGCACAGACCTGCAAGGAAATCCCCACTGTGAGGCATGTGTGTGCATATGCTCCTTTTGCATTTTGAAGAGCACAGGATCCCCAGGTCTCCCAGCTCAGCCAGTGCAGCCCTAACACAGCTCAGTTACCTGATCCTGCCACACATCCATACTTGTGTGAAAACAACTTACAGGCCCAGGCTCCCACCAGGAATTTGCAGTGGGTGTCTCATGGCTAAGAAAAACATTCTGTTTCTCCAGGCTAATTGCACACTTGTGATCCCCAAAAAGAGCAGCCAGGCGACAGCTCCGTCATGCTGACTGCTTTACACTTCTTTTTTTTTCCCCTCCCCTTATTTCTCCAAATACATAATTTACTCTGCTTGAGGGAGCCTATTGAGTGGGTATCTGTAATAAGCTCCTTCTGGGAGCAGCTGGACTGGTACAGGCTAAATGCAAGGGCAGCCCAGCTCCCTTCAGCTGGGCTCTGGCTGCGCTGGTGGCACCCGCCCGTCCCTCCTCCTCCTCCCTGCACTGCTTGAACATTCTGTGCTGCTGCTGCCCGGATTGTCACCATGAATAAGTACAACTGTCAGATTAAATCACTGCCTGGGTGGGATCTGCTGAGCCTACGACACACATTCCGGGCACCTAAGTCAGGCCAGGGAATCTGTCCAAGAAAGAGATCTAACTGGAGCTGCTGCACATGGCAAATCAGCTTTGGGGCTATAGGATGAAATATGTTCTGCCCTGTGTCAAGAGGGCTGGAGGGGGTGGAGGAGGAGACATGCAGGCTCCTTTTGCTGTGAATGCACTTGTAGAGTAACTGTGTTTGAGTCCCTGCAGGCTCAGAGCAAGAGGCAGAGTGATGGCTACTGCTGACAAAGAACTTTGTGTGGTGGGACACAGTGAGTCAGTGGGCCCTAAGCAGCGATGGTCAGAGGGATGGCAAAGGTTCATTGCTGCCACCCAACATCCAGAAAGGGACGGAATTTATCTAGGAGCCTCTCCTGATGACAGTCCCCACTGCAAGTTCCAGCTGCTGGGAGAAAGGCCTGAATTGCTTCACCCAACCAAAGTCCTCCCAGCTGCTGGCACTGTGATGGTGCCATCCATGCATTGTCTAACCTAGCCTGGGCTCAGGGCTCACTCTTCCAAACTGTCCTTCCATGGATTACTGGTGGGCACACAGCACAGAAAGAGCTCATTGGGTCAATCCTCTCAGCAAGGCAGACATATCAATCTGCTTTCCTAGCAGCTGCTGGAAGGTCTGGCCTGACTTGTCTGCACCCCATGGCTCCATTTCACCAGTGGTTCCCCAGACCTGTACCCCACATGGCTCTCCAGAGCCATGACATTTCTCTAGACATGTCACATCTCAGGGGAAAAATCCACTGAGCTGTAAGCAAATGTACTTGTTGAGAAGATAAGGCAGGGGAAGTAATGTATGGGCACTCCTTCTCACTGCAGGTTGCTTTCATGCAAAATATGAGCAAATTATTCTGGGCCTGCAGTAACAGCCACAACTATGTCATCACCAATTCTATGTGTGCTAATGTCTATAACATTTTGTGTTGATCACTTTTCCTCCCACTATAAATATTTTTCCTGTCACCAAGGGTTTTTGAAAACCATGCTGTTTTGGAAACTGGCTTTCTTACATACATTTGTCACCTGCCTGTGAGTGGAATGCTAATTTTTGATGGATATTTACTGCTGTGCCATAATTCAGCACGGGGAAAGAGGAGCCCTGCTTGCCCTTGCTTTGACCTTTGGTGACTGTGGCACCAGGACAAAGATCTATCTCTGAGTGGCTTCATTCATGGCTGACTGTTTAATTAGGCAAAGTGGCACAGTTTAAACAGACTTCCCTTGAATGTGGTCACTGAATGAAAAGTAATGACCATAACACTTTATCATAATACTGTGTCTTTCCCCCAAAGCCTTGACAATGCTTCAAATGTGGGGAAAAAATTATTTATCTTTATGTTTATGAAGATAAATGTGGAAAAAGTGAAGTATAACAAGGTGAAACACCTCTGCAGAAGGCATTGGTGGAGACAATGGAGAAGAATCCAGTGGGAGACACTGCTAGTCTCTGGGTCTGACCACTACATGTTACTTCCCAGGCTGACAAAAAAAAAAAAAATAAATGGATGCCTCCAGACCAACCTCCAAGTGTGCTGCTCTCTCAGGAGAATCTCAACGCCACCACTGTTCCCTCCTGTCACTGACATAAAGAGCACAAACAGTACTGTGGCTGTGTCTGTAGCCTAATCACAAACTGTGAGGTCCTTAATTAGGACAACTGAAAGGCTGATTGACCTTTATTTGACCACGGCAATGACCTTCCCACCAAGAAGCTGCTTTATGCTCCCCAAAAGCCACCTAAGGATCTGTCTGCTTCCAGGACTCAGCTCCTGATGCACATGGCAGTTAGTGGCTCTTGGAGGTGAGGAATGACATGCACCCCCACATTTTAGCCACACTTCTCTGCTTTCTCTGGATTTGGTTCAGCAGCACATGGAGACTTGCCTTGGACATGTTGAACAGCCACGTGGTGAGTTTCTGTGAGCTGAGCCAAGACAAGCAGTGTGGTGTTTCTCAAGGAAGGGAGGGAAGAAGATGATCAGGAATATACAGAGAAGAGGGCAACAACAAAATAAAGAAGGACTTCTAAACACAGAAGGAAGGTAAAAGTGAGATTAAAAGAAGGAGAAGTACAGACACGAAGAGAAACTGGACACAGATGGCCACATCTGCACTAGGCACATCACTGGGCTTTGCCAAGGCATCAGAATGAAGATCCAATTAAAATGAAAGGCAGAAGACTGGTGCCTTCAGCAGAAAGCTGCTCCCTCCCTATGAGATCACTCAACACGCGCCTGATGCTGTCACTGACCCGGCATTGTCCCGACAAAGTCATTCTCTGGGACACCCTGCAGAGGAACAGTGATTTGTAACACGCTGGGGGGTGAAAGGAAAATGATGGGGCAGGGAAATATTGGGCCTCACAGTGGGAGGCATGAGCAACAACCAGACAACGCAAAGCATCCGACCTCAAAGAGCTGTGCACAGGGGACATTGGGCCTGCAATTTTTGCTAGGTTTACAGAAAGGAATGTAAGCTTAATTTGTGGCAATGGGAAGCCACCAGGGATTCAGGGAAATTAGTAAAAGGAGGTGTTGCTGCGCTACTTTATAGGAACTTGACATGATGTTCAAATGCTGTCTGTTGGGAGCCTGGATTACTTTATTATTATTTTTAATAACTCCAGAGGGCTTTCTTTTGCAAAGGAACTCAAGCTGAGATGGTGGGTTTGTATGTTCACTATTCATTTGGAGGGAGAATTGTTTGATGGATGCTGAAGTTTATGTTTCTTTTGCAATGAGAATTGTTGGAATGTTTTGTGGCCCAGATCTGTGTTCTCATTTTCACCACGCAGTTATGTAAGACTCTGAAATAATAAAATAATGCTGGCTTTTTAAAGGAAAGAAATGGTTGCATGTGCTCCCAGTGTGATGGCCTGTGTGTGGTATCCAGTGAACAGCACAAGCCTGATCTGCAGGGTCCATTGTGATGGGTCTCTGACATCCATCAAGATTCTTTGTTCTACCGCTGGGAAATGAGAAGGAATCTGTGTTTCAGAAGCACAGAGGATTACTGGATTTGTGTATGTGCTCTAGACTGTATAGATGTGAATTGACATCAAAGTGTAGATCCCTCATTGCTCTGATGTGTGTACATTGGGGGAAAGAGAAATGGGACTGAGAGGATCTCGTATTTTCTGCTGTTCACCTGATTTCCTGTGTGTTCATCCATTGCATTTTTTTAACCCAGGGATATTTTACTTTACAGAAGAATGGACATCAGGTCATTTAAATGGAATTGAAATATTAGCTTGTCATCTAGTCCAAAGTACTTCATCAAGCACAGCACAACTGATTATCTCCTACTCTTCCCTGAGATACAGTTTTCTGGTCAAGCTCTGATCTCCTGTTATGCTGATTCCATCCTGCTCCAAGGCATCCTGATTCACAGCTAAAGTACTCTGCATAAAGGTTTACCTTGAGTTTAAATTACCTTGCTACAGCCCAAGCTGATTTACTTCTGTTCCCTCTTCGTTGCCTAAGAAATACAACTGATGCTTCATTTGCTTCTCTCAGTTGTCATAGAAGATTGCATAAACCGTTTCCCAATATACTGTGTTGTAACATTATGGACTAACTGGGTATTAAAATAAAGAGCAATAAACAATTTAAGATAAGAGATTAATGCAAGCCCACTGCAAAGACTGGGAAATGAAGCAAGAGAGATTTAGGAATTCCAAAGGAACTACATTCTGTTTCTGCCCTTCTTTGAATGTGAATTCAGAGTGACTCCATTAATTACAAAGAAATTTGGGGTGAAGATGTGCCAGGCTGAGAAACTGAATTGCAGTCTCCACTGTTATAAAAAAATAGACATGATTTTTTGTAATGAAGCTTTGTTTCTTCAGTGAGCTCCTACCCACTGCAGTTGTTCTGTTACTCAGTTAAGCTAAATACATCCACGTAACAGAGATGTACCAATCTACAGCATGAATTTGGGAAATAATTTTAATAAGTCTGTGCAGTTTCTCTGTGTAGAATGACCCTTTGTGTAAATGACGCCCAGTAGCTCATAGTACATGGGAGGAAAATCTCCCAGGGTTCTCACATGCAGTATCCACATCCCCAGGGAAGGCAGATTTGCTGCTGCTTTCCCATACACAAGAAGTAAAAATCAGCTCAAAGTTGATCAAAGCAAGAATAAGCTGCTGCTGCTCCAAGATTTTGGGAAGATACATCCAAAACCAAGGCATCTATAATAATAAGGGATTCTGCTTTTATGTTGCTTCCAACCATGCTGTGACCATCCCCAAGATCCTTTGCCAGCATGTCTGCGAGGAAATGCAACAGATAAGATTTCCTTTGCCCTTTTAAGAGAAAGTTTGAAAGCCCAGGGAGCTCTGCTGGAAGATAATGTGACACAGGCTGCCCATGTTCTCCAAAGGATTAAGATTAATAATAGGCAGATGATTAATTCAAACAACGATAAAAAATTCCACTAGATTGTTACAAGATTTTATAAATTGGTTTTCCTCCTACACAACCTAGAAAATCTGAACAGATCCGTTCTCAGAAGCAATTAAGATCACAATCTGGTCCCTATCTTCAGGTTTCATCAGTTCGATTTCCAAACCTATTTGAACACAAATACTAGGAAGCCTGAAAGAGAAGCTGTTATATTGTAAATCAATCAGCTACCCTGTAAGACAGGAACTGAAGCCTCTGCTTTTATTAGTAGAAAGAACTGAGTCATTTGCCATGACTACATGCTTCTGGATATGATTTACTGCTTCTGCAGTTCATTACAGAAAAAAAACCATAAGCCAGTGCACAGAGCCTTCCTTAAATTTCATATCAGCATATATTGAGAACTAGAGATGGACAAAAACTGATCTTTGCACCTGAACATCCTTCTGAAATTGATCTCCCTCTTTTCTTCGCTGCACACATCTTCCTGACCCACAAGAGATATGTGAGAGACAGGTTGAGACACAGACCTGAAAAAAGGGACAAATTGTCTCAGAGATGTTGATTCCTTCCTTCCAAATAGCTCTTGCAGGACAGTCTGCACAACAATTCCTTATCTTTGCTGTGAACATTTAAAAGAGGGACATCACATTTGCCCAGAATATGGCTAATTGTTTTCAGAAATTCATGACAAATGAGAAGCAGTTTAGGTCTCTCTCTGGAATGACAGGGGAAAGAACTGCTGAACCAATTAATTGCCATGAAGAAGATTGCATCAGTCAGAGAGACCAACCGTGGTTTGGTGAATACAGTGGGACCACACAGAGCTGTAATTTCAGAAAAGGTTATACTTCGACTAGCAAGCCAGTAATGCTTTGGATTATTGTTCTACTAGTAACTATTTTCTTCATATTAATACAACAAGTACAACTACTTCCAACAGCTTCTTACAGTTGTATTATGGAAATTATTGCTTATAATTATATATATATGTGGCTTTAACATCATAATCTCAAAACACATAACTGAATCAGGCAACTCATTCACACCTCCTGTTCCCACCTATCTATGGTATTTCTTGGATGCTGACGAACTTGGCAATTAAGAGCTATTTCTATATACATGATACATAGGAAACACATAAGCATGTGCAAGTTGTGTCATCATAACCTCATCTGCTGAAGATGTTACTTAATGCTATGTTCCAAGAATTTGTGCTTACGGGACTCAAGGTGAATCACTCGCCTGGAAATTGTCCTTCTTTTCTTAAAATGGGAATCTTGGTTTGGTGCACTCTTATGCTGAGATAGTTCGGCTGGAATTGTGAAATTTAGATTTGAATGCAAACTCCAGCTACATTATAAGCTGTTGAAATCCCAAGGTTAGTAGACAGCCAGGATGACTTGAGCTCAAATTTCCCTAAAGCATGATTATGTTTGGACACAAGGAGAGCAACAGACTTGTGTAATAAGAGCATGAGTTGTTGAAACAAACCTGGATCGAGCATGCCCCACTGGACCTGCTACAACTGTACCTGCAGGAAGTGAGTAAGAGAAAACGATTTCCCTGACATGGTGCTTGTTCCTATACCCCCATTTTGGACTGTTTCGGGATGGGCTTTGCAGAGGAAAACAGATCAGCAGCTGCCTAAGAGCATGAGTGTGAATTCTTGGAACTGGTCCTTGCACTCCCCACCACAGTGGCAGAGACTGGGGAGCAGCAGGCAGGCCAGGGAAGAAAATGTCCGGTACTGTACCTGCTCCTCAGCCATCTCAGAGGCCTGGTGAGATCACCAAGGACAAAAAATCTGCTCAATTCCTTTGGGAGCTGAAGCTGAGCCTCTATTGCTTAAGGAACAGGAAAGGCTGGGTATCTTTGCTGCCTCAAATGGAAGCACACTGATGCTGATGATCTGTTCTGTGGCTATTGTTTGAGCCCTCAACAAATAATTTTCTCATCATAATCTAATGACCTTATTCAGCCCAACAGAGTGGTACTGAAACTCATTTCCCATAGAATCTCACACCCAAACAGTATTGTTACAGGTCTCTGTGGACTTGCACTGAAATTATTTTTCCATGTGAAGGGACATTGTTCCTTCTCCCTGCAGACTTGAAAGCATTTTCTTGTTACATCTCACATATCATAGTGCTGTTGGTCTCCATAGGCCACCTCTCTTCAGGATAGCTTTCCACAGAACTGCACATGCTATAATCAATAACCTTAGTCTAGCACAAAGTTGTTCCCCCTAAAATTACACAGTCAAGCAGCATCACTTCGGTTCCCTCCAGACCTGCATTTACAATCCATTTCCCACCCTAACGACATTGCACGGGAAATGTTTTAGTTGGTGTTACATTAATGTTGCAGGCGATTTACACTCCTATGACTAGAAACTGCTATTCAGAAGCTTATGCCCTTTATGAGTGCCAGTCCAAATGGGCAAAACACAGCCATTACAAAACAACATTCATAATGATATGGGACATATCTCACACATTAGAGCTGCAACAACCTTACTGATTGTAATGTCAGGCTGTTAGCTCCAAATGATCTCATTTTTATCATGCTAGAATTTGCTCTCTTTTTTATGTTGTTATTCTTTCAGCTTTCTGAAATCCTTTCCCTCATTATGAAGCCTTTGGTCCCTCATTCTTCTCTCTCCTGCGCTGTTTACAACTGTCTCTTTCTCCAGCTACGGTTTTCCATTTCTCTACTGGAACGTAATTTTAAAGGCACTTGCTGATGGCCTTCTCATTTGCCTCTTTGGCCTCTTGCCTTTCAAAAGGAAGGCTCAAATTAACAGCCTATCCTATAGTACAATCAATTCTCACTTGTCAAAACTAATCGCATGGGTTAAAAATCAGGAACTCACAGATTTGCTTGCATGCTTTGTGTTTGTTTCTTCCTCCTCTTCAATCTTCTGTTACCTGAACCATTGAGGAGATTGAATTCCTAGACTTTTCTCTGCAAACTATGGCCTAGAAACCTTATTTTTATGAAAGTCAAATGACAGAATCACATGAGTTAAGGGGCCGTGGCTTTAAGAATGTCAAATATATGGAAAAGTGCAGCCTGAGGATGTCATAAGAAGTGACAATGCAGAGACCATAACTGGCATGGTTAGGAAGTTTCCATCTATTTCAAACCCAGAGAGCACATCAGGCACTGGGCTGGCTCCAGTATTGCTACCTCTTATCTATAATTCTGTGAAACCTTGGACTTACTAATCCTGACCTAGGAAAAAAGCCTCAGATTCCTGGAGAGCAGAAAGCAGCAGAATGGCTCAAAATATGAAATGTATGTCAGAGGGGTGAAAAGTCTGATAAAACCTGCTCTCCTTCCCTAGAATCAACAGATTTCTCTTGAGATGAACAAGAGAACAATTCCTCTTGGCTGCACCATCTGACATCTATTTCAGTGTGTTACCCTGCCCTTAAGGCTGATGTCCTGTAGAGTTCATTTGGACAGAAAAAACTTCCCATTGACTGAGCTGTACAGCCACTACTACAGATGGTCCTGTATCGAGCATGAGTCCTGTGAGCACTGAAACCTCACAATTATTTCACACAGGGTTTCCTCAGCCTGTTACTGTGTCAGTTCCTAGGGGTGGTGTTTGGGTCCACCCTCAAACCCTGCTCCAGGTGCCACCAAATCCGTGGCACTGAAAGTACAGGTGCAAGTCCCTCACTGGTGACAGGTGGTTGTTTGCTGGCAAAGGGATTCCAGGGGGCAATGACACACTTTGCCAAAGGGCTTCAGTTCCAGCAGAGGTCCTGGTCAGGGTCAGAGTCTCACCATACCTGGCACCCTAGAAAGGGAGCAGAGCAAAGCCTTTGCCTCCAAGATCCCACTCTTTGTTTAAAAAAAAAACCAAAACTACAAAACAAGCTGTAAAAGCCAGGAGTAGGGGCCAAGAGAAGAAAAACACCACTGAGCAGAGAGCTCCACCTGCTCAGAGTTCTGTGCGCTCATAAAGAACAGGGAAAACACAATCTCAAGCTCTTGTTTTGCCTGAGCCAGGCCTAGGGCTTGTCCCTGAGTCATCCAATATCCCAACTATTATTTTTTCATCTATTTCTCACCCAATCTTTCTATTTGGGAATTTCTATTTTGTATAACTAATTTAATACAAATTCAGCCAAAACTATGACAGCATGGGTGTACATGTGAGACCACTGATTTACAGCCTGGCAGCAAAAAGCCAAGCTGTAGTCCCTCATGCTGATTGGATTTGAATTCTAGCTCAGTCCTCATGCTGGAGAGTTCTGTAGCACTTTTCCTGCCAGCTAAGCTGGTGTAGTTCTGACTTTCACATCTGCTCCAGCTGATTCTTTATAAAAAACGATTTTAGGAAGAAAATAATCTTGTCAGAAAGCTCCTGAACAGTCCCTTAATGCTAAGCCTGCAGAGCCAGAGAGGTGAGCTACTATTCACCTCAATGGCTCTGAGTCATGTCATCTTATCTCCAAATGCTGCTCAACTCAGCATCATCAGCTGATTGATTTCTCTCAGGGATCACAGCAAGAGCACAGCGTAGTCTTGGATTTTGATAAACCAAGCCAGGTCTTATTTTTAAAAGCAAGATAATCAGTGTAATACATTTGGTAGGAGAAACACTCTTGAACTCATTCAGAGACAGGAGTCAAAGTTTGCCAAATCCAATGGATGTGCTTTAGGTAACCTTTTGTTTCATCCTGACCTATGCATTGAATGCATCAGTTGGACCCTTTGATTTGCCCTTTCTTCCTTCAGGCATTCAATTTGTCTCTTGGCACAAAGTGCACCTTAGGCAATTCTAAAATATCACAGCATTGCAGTGAGCTCTCTGAGATGTGCATGTGAATGCCTTGTCCCCTTCAGTAAGATCACAGTTCAGATAATGACTTTCCCAAAAACTCATGCCAAGCACACACTTGGTAGGGAGAAATCTTAAAGATGATATTATGCAGATGAACATATTAGCTAAGAGTATCTGAAATTATTCTATGAGAAGCCCTGGGGAGTATGAATTAACAGGAGAAGCAGAGCATGCGAAAAAATCCCCTCTCGATGTCACTTTGTGCCGAGTATTCAAAAACCACACACAAACTGCATATAAACTTGGTAAGTGCTTCAAGGGGCACAATCACCATAAATCTGGGCTAACACTCCAGTCTATTCAAAATGATTTTTTAAAGCACAGTTCTGCTGATGATGTCTTTGTTTTATTTCATCCGGCTTAGGCCATTCTAGACTGGCTGTGTTTTTCTTTTGTTTACAGAGAGCGTCTCAAACCCATAAGTCTCTGAAAGTCATCAGGATTTTTTTTTTTTTGTGGAGACACAGCTCAGATGTGGACAGGCTGAGTATACAAGTGTAAGCTGCAAGTGATGCTTATGTATCCCTCAGCAGCTACAGGATTCAGTTCTCACACTTGCACTCCCAGAACACTCTTCAGGTTAAAACCTGGTCCTCACTTCTTAAGATGGGGTATAGGTTGGCTATATCTTCACTTTCCAGCTAAGAAGACATGTAATTTATTTTTTCTTGATATAAGACAAACAAACCCCTCAAAACCCTCTAGAGCAGATTTAAAACAAAACAAAACAAAAACCAAACCAAACCAACTTAGTTAAGGAAACAAGTATCACTCCCAAACCCTTCCAGGACATGTTTCCAGGTGACATTATGCTGTGGCTACAGTTTAGGATCAAACCAGGCATGGACAGAACATGACATAATACTGCACAGTGTCCAATCCCAAATTCTGCAGCTGATGGCCTGGGGAGGATATTAGAAAGCATGAGAATGACAAGCCATATGTAGGGAATGAATCACAATTTCAAGGTTGTTTATGGCCATGAAGAAAATTAAACATTGAAAGTGGCCCACAGATTGCACTCAAAAATCAGCTTAGAAGAAGAAAATATAGGGTTTGTCTGTTTTAAAAGTGACAGTATGTATACCCCTAAATATACCTTACTGTAGCATCTGTCAGACCTACCACTCAAGAGCTGAGGCTATCAGTCACAGAGGAAGAACATTAGTGCTTTCTTTTTCACCTTGTTAAGATTTTCTAAACAATTTTCTGATCTTCTTTAACAAGAAGAATATTACTTTTGCAAAAATGCAGAAATTAATGAGGAAAGGTAAATATTTTAATTGCCTGAGTCCTTCCCCTGCTTGTGGATGAATGGTTTGGTTTAAATGCTAAATACTTTTTCTGGTATCAAACACATAAAAATTGGATTGTAAATGGGGTCCTACCCACCAGCAGCTCAATGTTGTGTCTTATGCCAATCAAATGGAGCAATATAGGAGATGTAATATGTATTTAAGAACATTTGGATGCTTCAGAACACAGTCAAGTGAAGAAGATAAAATATGAGGGCAGAGGTATCTTACAAATAGACAAATATGGTACAAAACATATCCAGTAAAAGCATGTGCTGTCTTTTCTACCCAAAGAGAACAAACATTAGCAGGGTTGCTCGGTGCTGCAATGGATCACAAGTATTTTAAGGGTACTGTCCCTACAGCACCTTGTGTACTGAGGCAACAAAAGAAAGTGAGGAAAATGAGGGATGTATCTGGAGACATCAGAGAGCTATTGGAACAGATACCTGTGTAGCAAATGATTCCCAGGACTGATTGCCCCTCGTTGGGAGTGCTACCATTGTACTGGGGAGAATAGAACTGGCCCTGAATGCTTTGCACCACTGAAAAGGAGATGTAATCTCCTCTAGCACAAAATGGAACCTTGGACTGTTTTATTGACCAACTGTCAGCCAGCACAGTCAAATGGAAAAGGCATTGAAGGAAGGGTCAGGAACCCTCCATCTCAGCCTCATGTAAGGAGTGGCTGAAGATCACTGGCTGAAAAGTCATTCCAGGTACAATCTATGTGGGATAAGAGAAATTTTCTTTTCAACAGGAACACTTTTACAGAGGGACATTCTTTACTCTTATTTAACCTATGAAGTCCTGAAAACTACACTGATTTTGTTGATAACTACTGTTCCCCTAGATTGAAATAATTATCATTGTTATGTGCTGAAAAGAAGCTGGATCAAATCTTTGAGACAGTACACTTAAAACACAGGAGTCATGAACAAAATGTCAGGGGAGTACAACTCGGGGACAAAGATTGTGTTTGAAGTCAATATTTTGTTAAGATCACATGAAATTGGTAGGTAGAGACAACAAAGCCACCATTCATAGAGTTTAAATCAGTTTAAAGCAATATTTACATGAAATATTTCTGCCAGCTGCTGGCAAACAGTGTTGAAAACAGACAGTTATTTAGGAGAATACTCCTCTTGCTACCTGAAATCATTCTCCAGCCCAAAGCACCTGTTGTCCACTGCTACTATTGAAAAAAAAAAAAAAAAGGAGAAAGAAAAAAAGAAAGAAAGAAAGGAAAAAAGCAGCTGTTCACAGGGAAAACCAGGAGGTATTCTATTCTATATTGGCTAGCCATTATCATTGAAATCTTCCATCAATCGTAAATTGAACAGTAAAGAAGGGGTTTATCCCCTCTACAGATTAATCTAAGTCATGAAATTAATTCCTTTATGCATGTCCACAAATTTTGAGCTGGTCAGATAAAAGTTTGTTTGATTTCAAATATGTACTGAAATAGTCCTAAATTTCAGAACTGAGTTTGAAAAGGAGTGTAAATTTTCCTTCAATACAAAGGAAAGTTTAACTTGAATCTGTATTTATGCCCAGAAATCAGCTGAGGGGGAAGGTCCCATTCTGACATGCCCCTTTACAGGACACAGCTGCATTTCAACCAGACACAGCTCCTGACTCCAATCTGTGTTTCCTTGCAGTTGGTCTGTGAATTATATCTGGAAAACCAATCTCAGAACTCATCATCACCTACACATATGCAAACACACCCTCAAAATTAAGATAGGCTCAGTTTTCAGTAACCTTTACCCACAGATACACTGTGTTCATCTTCACTGCTGATATTCTCAACACCAGATTAGTGTTATTTAAGACTGGAGAGTGACGTTTTCTGTTTCTGTAGAAAACACTGCACAGTTAAGAGCACTTCCAGTTTCCCCACCTTCCTACCATCTCTACTGATTCTGGTCTCGACTGGATTGCTCTAATTGACTAATATATTCCTATTATCTTAGGAAAATGCTTTAGCCGTGCCATTTTTTCCTTGTGTTTTACTACAGACACCGTTGCCAACAATACAGTACACACAAACAGAGCCTTTACAGGTGCACTCAAAGTTCAGACTAGTCATGAATTACACCTATGAATGAGAATTAAGCAGAACATTCCTTTCTAAGTGCTTAGAGGTTGGCAATCAAGGTTTTGTTTAGTAAGGAAGATATTAAGCCTGAAGGATTTGGCAATAAAATGGAACTTCTTTCTGGGACAGAGATTATTTTACTGAAACACTTGATAATTGTCCTTAATATAAGAAAGGGTTGGTAGAATCAATTATTATAAAGGTTGCTTGACACTTCCCATTCATTATAAAATCCTCTTTTCAATTGCTGCAAACATTGCCAATCCTTAGCTAGGCAGTCTGAAATTTTCCATGCTGAGTGTCTCTCTTAGGCTGATTTATTTATCTAAAGGAAAATTTTAGCCACAACAGTCTGCCTTAACCAAGAACAAAATAGGATAAAAATACATAATTTTGGCTATATTTAAAGAAAGAAACTGAACTGGAAATCTGTATACTTCAGAAAAAATGCTAAAGGAGGAGAGAGAGATTTTATCATTGAAGTATCTTGTGCTGTTCCTGTGAAACTCAAAAATTGTGTTGCACAGACTTTAATCAATATTTGTTGAAGGGGAAAATATCTGCAATACGAAAGGTTTGTGAAAAACCCAGTATCTGTTTTCACTGCAGATCTCTGTTCCCCTGCAGCACCTACAAGGAAAAGGGGTGTTTGTGTGTTCCAGCCCACTTACACCTCTAAACTGAGCTTGCAGCATTCAGGACGATGTTGTTGGAGCTGATTTTCTTTTCCTTGTATGTTCTCATTCCCACCCCATCCTGGCATTAAAAGGCAGGGGAATGCACATCTTGCTGTGGAGCCAGTAGCACTGATGGTGCAATTGTCCTGACACAGGAGGTAAAAGGAACAAGACAGGTAGGAAGGGAAAGAAACTGGTTGAAACTCTTTGGAGAGGCAAGGACTAGAAAATGGTCAAAAACTGAGGGCAGGGCTGTTCAGGATGACTGTGGATGGAGGGAGGGGGAAGAAGACAAAACTGCTATCAGGACCAGGAGCCTGGAAATGCACTGAGTGGGGCTTAAGGACAGCTGGCAGAGATGGAAAAGTAAGCAATTTACACTGAATAAGTTCAGCCTAGTGAGGATGGTGTCCTTCAGGTACCGCTAAGGTCAATGGGGGAAGCACTGGATTGCTGGTCATGGTGACCAAACTAAGCTCCTAATTTGCACTGCCTTCTGGAAAAACCTTTCTCACCAGGCAAAGGAGCCTCGAGAGGGGAAAGTTAGACTGTGAATGAGAAGCTGTGGCAAAGGCAAAGGGGTGAGAAGATTCATTGCCAGATTTCAGCTGGAGAGAGGATTTGGGAATTCATTTGGAAGTAGAGGACCTCAGTTTGTTCTCTTCTGCTTATCAGTTCAGGTGTCTCCTGCAGAAGAATGAAAGCTGCTCCTGCAGGACCAACCTCCACCTTGCCCTCCACCAGTGTTTGTGTTTGTTGCTAAGCAAATGGTTTAATCCACGTTTTCACATCTTGTCAGTCATCTTCTTGGGGATCCAACAAGAGGCCCTAGAGTCTGATCTGCAAAACTGTGGAGTATTCACAGCAAGAACTGAAGTTGATAGGAAATACTCTTTAAATATATAAAAATATTCTGCAGTGCCGTCAAGTCAGAGGAAAAAAAGTCAAGTCCCAGACAATCAAAAACCTTTGGCAAAGTTGTCTCTTCATATCTCTATTTTCCATCTGTCCAAATAGAGGTGCAGTATCCCCTCATTTCACTGAGGCACTGTGAAAATAGATTATTTCATGTCTGTGAAGCACCCAGATACAATAACAATGACTGCTGAAGGAAAGCTCCCAAGGAAATTAAGAATTCTGTATTCAGAACAGGCTTTGAATAGTGTGCAGTAAATAAGCCATGGGGTACACGCTGAACAATGAAGATAAAAGAAAATATTAAATAGCTGCTCATTAAGTGAGCAATATCCATCCTGCACTCTAAAGAGAGCAGAGATTTAATAGTATGTGAGCCTGTGATTAAAGACAATGCCCTAATGCATACTGCACAAAGGCTCTAGTGAATTTGTAGCAACAACTTACATTCTTGCATTCCCCAAGTTTTGAGTGTTTGGCTTGGCCACTTTTTGAGAATGCCAAATACTCTTAATTTAGCTCCACACAAAAAGGGACATAGATCAATAAATATTAGAAAGGGTGGGGGGCTTCCAGAACTGGCTCAACACAAAGTCCAAGGGTGTCTGGATTCAGTTCATGTTAGAGAAGAAAACTAACCACAGCTTTTTATCTGGATCCAGATGTCCTCAAATTTCAAGACTAAACAAGACTTGATTCTCCTTTGGCATCCTTTCTACTGTGATTTGTCCTCCCTAAGATGGGAGAGTTTTTCTATGAATCTCTTCGTTATCTTGACCTTCAGAAATGTTGCAATACTAACCCTGACATTAAATTCTACTTATTCTTGGTGAGTATAGAGGGTCTCGTTTAGCAACATCATTACAAAAGTGTGAGGCAGGTTTAGGTTTTCCTAAGCAACTTGGGTAATGCAGGACAAAATGTGTGTTCTTCACGGTGAGACTACAAAGGGCAGGACAGAGGAAACACCACACCAGGAGCACAGGACATCCCCACAAGGTCAGGGTGGATCAGGAGTGGACACAGCCCTGTTGGAACTGGGAATCTCTGAAGCCTTGTAGGCATTCTCACATCACACCTCCTGGAGCTCTCCACCCACACCGAAAGAGTGGACAGGAGGTATTAAAGCAAAAAGCAGTGGGAACAACAAAAACCTGTGCCACAGGGAAAGGTAAGGGAATAGCACAAAAATGTGTTCTGAGCTTTGTCTTGAGCGACACATCAAGAAGCCAAGTGCCCTAAACTGCATCCAACTGCCCACAGGGAATATTGGAAAAGCAGAGACTCAAAGAGTAGGAAATCAGAGGGTGCAGGTAAAAGGTATCATTTCCAAAGCAGACAAATCCTACAGCTGCACCTGCTACTTCAGCCTGCAGCACTACCTTGAAATTTGCTTCAGCTGTACCATGTGAAGCCATACACAATCAAGAGACCATGTGCCATTTCACAAAACAAAGCATTTATATTTGTCCTGTCCTCCAGGCTGTTGGCTTCTAAACTTCCAGGTACACAAACAGCAGAACCTGCATGCAGGTCATTGTGCACCTGGAGTTACACAGAGGTAACAAAGTACTCATTTCAGACACAGAATCACACCATTCCATGGTGTACATGCTCTTGAAGTACTGCTTTTATAGTTTTTACTCTTAAAAACTTAAACAAAATGTAAATCACCTGTAAAATTTTCTTTTATACAATAATTTTTCCTAAACAACCTCAAAAGAATCTGTCAACAAGAAAGATCAACTGCAACACTGTATAATAAAGAACTTTGTTTTATGATGGCTGAAAGCATTTGCTTTTATCCATTATGAACTTGTCAACAGTCAGGAAATGATATGGATGTTTGCTCTGAAGTCCTGAGAGAGAGGTTAGAAACTTTTGATCCACTTGTCTTGTTTTATTTAGCATCACATAAAACCTTCACTATCTGTCCAGAAATGATAGAAACAACACATCAGAGGAAAAAACTATTGACATAACTGAAAAAGGAAAAAAAAAAAACCCAATGAAATAAATTCTAATCTATTCTTCTCACCATTGAATTGGCAGTCAGAGATTTCAATATTCTAATCCTGGCCACTGAATCTCATTTCCCGTATGAGAACATGGGCAATACTGCTTTCTAATACCTGGAGTGCCATATCTGCTTAAGACCTAATTCCTTCTCCAAGGAGGAAAATTTCTCTGTTTTCTAAACTACAGACAGCTCATGCTGGTTTCTGAAGCACGAATAAGCCATAATCACATTATATTTGTGCACAGGAATGTCCAGAGCTCAGCTGTTACACCCCTGCACCCTCACCTGCTATTGCAGGTATCCCAGCAAAGGTGACACTGTCCTCATCAGAGATGTTCCCCCATTGGCATGTGGGATCTGAATCCTGCCTGTAATCCCACATCAACCAGTGCAGCACTTCTCGGAGTGTCTTCTCAGCCTCAGCATCTCACAATGCACTTACACAGCAAATCCATCAGACAAGGCACCTATTAAGTACCCAATCCTGCCTTTGCTCCCAGTGCCCCCAGCGAAGCTCCCAGGGCTGCAGGGGGATCGGCACGGCCCTTCCCAGCTAACCTGGTCCAACACCGTCATCTAGTGGAGGCCGGGCTGGAGCAGCCAGCTCGGTGCCAGGTGCTTGGAGTGAGGGGTGGGAAAGAGTCACCCACCTCTAAATGAGCACCAGCTTGCTTCTTCTCCCTCGTAAACTGCTGTGACTATCAAATAGGAATCCTGTGCTCTTCATTCCTTCTTACTCTCATCCTCCCCACAAGCCCATTTTGAAAAGGGTACTGGAAAGAAACATGTTTATTGCTGCCTTAACTGGAAGATTCTTCAAAGCAACTGCTAGAAGTCTGTGATTCAACATGTTTGAGCTCAAACACTTTCCAGTGCTGGAATTTGGTACATTATGAACAGGCAGTTAGCAGGCTTTGCTGGGCAGAACAATCCTGTTCAGACAAACTCTGCAGAAATAAAACCTTGTTTTGTGTGGAGATCATAGAATGATTTGGGTTGGAAGGGACCTGAAAGATGATGCAGTTCCAAGCCCCCTACTGTGGGCAGAGACACCGCCCACCATCCCAGGTTGCTCCAAGCCCCGTCCAACCTGGCCTTAAACACTTCCAGTCATGGGGCATCCACAGCTTCTCTGGGCTGTGCCAGCATCTCATCACCCTCATGGGGAAGAATTTATTCCTAATATCTAATTTAAAGCTACTCTGTCAGTTTGGAGCTATTGCCCCTTGCTCGGGACCCCAGAGCTGGATGCCGGATGCAGCACTGCAGCGAGGGTCTCACCAGAGCAGAGCTGAGGGGCAGAATCACCTCCCTTGATCAATGTGACACTGGCAGAACATTTGGAAAGTCTTAAGCAGGTCTGTCTTCTCCTCAGATGGCAAAAAGGAATATTAGCACCCACTTACACGTGGTGAAATCCTGTTGCTTGGATCCCACTCCGGCTTCTTTAGAAGATTTGTTGTTTAACAACACATCCAAATTTGTCTCTTCAGTTTTCCGATTTGAGTAGCCCACTTGAAAAAATTCATAACACACCTTCAGATTGCTCATTTCCCCCAACCTAACTGAATATAATAAAGGATTTGGTGCTTGCTACATTTGAGAGATTAATGTGCAGGTGTTTCACGGGGCAAACTCAAAATACAGAACCAATGCACATTAGAGCCCAGCAACAGCTCATTAATTTACTAAAAAGTGGCATTATTAGCAGAATGGGTTCAACTTCTTCCTTCTCTGTAGCTATAGTGAACAGAGCCATATGCTGGTTTGTGCTAACCTACAAACCTCAGTATATAAACACTGTGACTCCTGGTAAAATTAACTGTCCAGTATTGTCTCAAGTGAAGGGAAAACTTATTTTTCATAACTTTATTTGTGTTATGAAGTTCCTTTTTCTCTAAATACATAATTTAGTTTTCAAATACCAGTTTTATTACACCAATTCCTCAAGTCAATTTAAAGCAGAGATTCTCAGAAGGAACATCATAAAAATACAGCTTGCTCTCAGAATTTAGGTTCCTCCTGTAGGCTTTACATAGCTTGTTCTAACAATGGAAGCTCAAGAGGATTTTGTTCTTCTCTCCCCTGCTTTTACCCCAGGGAAGGCAGCATTGCTAATAAAACCCACAAAGATCAACCCTAAAAATAAATATCTGCTGTTGGTCTAGACAGCTCTGGCTCTTGAAAGAATTTGATCTGGGTGGTAATTACACTTCACTTTCGATCCATACATGAATTCAGTACTGGCAAGATATGTCAGACTTTTATCTTTCTATCCTCCCCTGATCCATCCATCAGCATTTACAAAGCATTCATCATAGCAAAAACAGCACTGGAGATTGAAGCCCTTTGTTCATTCACACAGCAAACAGCACAGACAACAATAGTGGAAGCTTCTTCTTTACATTACCCTGCAATCATTCTTGCACCATGACCAGAGAGAACAAGTTTAAGAGTGAGAAAGCATCCCTTCTATTCATCAGCTTATGTTATAAATTTGCCTGTCTTTAGCGTCTCTCAGGGAAGGCAGACTGTACATACAAACATCTAATAAAAGATCTCATCTCTCTCTGAATGCTGAGCTTCCATTCTATCCCCAGACCACTGGCTATTACATTACTGGTAAGCAATGGACCGGGAGGTATCAATTTTACAAGGGAATGCTTGTGTGATGATAACACCACCAAAATCTGGTGAGCACTCTGTTAAGACACAAGAAGGAGAAAGCAAACCCTTTCGCCATTCACCTCCTCTGTTACTCCAGAGACTGTTTCTGTGTTTACCTTCTGGCTTTCAGCAGAGCAGCTTACTTGGTGGGGAACAGAATTTTGTTCTTTCAGCTGGTGGCCTTTACAAAGTCCTGTCCTCAAGCTCCCAGATCTTGGTGCAAAAATAGGTGAACAATGACTAATCCAGTATCAGAGACTGGAAAGGTATTTTTATGACTGGATGACTGGATTTTGCATTTGGAGCACAATGCTCTCCTGTCTCAGTTCACTTCACTAGCTTCTAATTTGCCAGTTGCCAGATTATAAGGATTTTTTAGATACTTAAATAACTATTTCCCTTTTCTCATTGTTTCTCTAGCCATTTCCACCACCAACATTGTGAAAACAATTGAAAACATGGAAAACCAATCAAAGTCTAAATCCTGACTTTGCCTCTCCACAAAACTGGATTCTTCTCTTTCATGGTAAAGATCTTCACTAATTTCACTTCAAGGAAAGAATTTCAAGGGAGAAATAGTATTACTCATTTGCCTGCTGTTCTTGGCAGGCAGTGACATGTACAGAGCAAAGCCACAGGTCCTGTTATTGCCTTCAAGTTAAAGAAAAAGAGAGAGAGTAACAAAGGCATTGCTGTTTTACAGAAAGAGAAATGAGTAATGGATATTTCATGGGTCACATTAACCTGTATGGACACTTCTGAGTAATTCTTTGAATCCTGAGGTCTTCAGGAGGTCACTTGCTTCTTAAGCATCCATTTACAGTAAACTTAGAAAACATATAGCTCTGAACAAAGTGAATCTCAATTCTCCTTCTACTTTCTGTTGAAAATCATTCGCAATCATGTCAGGCTCACTTGCCCAGTTCCAGGTTCAATTGTGAGGCTTTATACCAATATCAGGTATTACAGATAAAAAAACCCCACGTCTAAAGTGAAGAGAATGTTTTCAGTCTTCAGGAAAACATATCTTTGGGGAAAAGCTGAACTTGAGAATATCCACTGTTTTCAGTGGAGCTATGAAAATTCCTGCCAGTAACCACTTACCTTTAATTTCCAATTTTGTTTTGGTGCTCCTTGCTGAACTCAGGACAGATTGAAGACAGGCACATGATGTGTATGTTAGCACAGCACTTAACAAAATGGAATCCCAATCTCAATTTGGGCTTTCAAGCACTACCAAAATATGCACAAGAATAATTTAAAAAATATATCATATTTAGAGGCCTTCTGACTAGACCTGAACACCACGGCTGTCTGCATGAGAGAGTGACAGCCTACAGACCATATCTGACCTATGGGATGAATCTGTCCCAGTCCCAAATTATTTTGTACCATATTTGTTAATATGTTAGCCTGGGAACTGTGATAGTGCAAGAAAACAAAAGGGTAAGGATATGCAGCCAAACTTGCCTGTGGCTGTAAAGATGATCCTTGATATATTTCATGGCTTAGAAGCCCTTCAAAAGTGGTCAGAAACTCAACATTCTGTACCTAAATAATCCTAATTCTGGTTCACAGTTCCTTCACTTGTACCTTAAGTAAGTCACTTCAGGCAGACTTCAAATCTGCACATCAAAATTGCTTATTGACAAAGCATTTAGGAGAGAGCTGGGAGGGAGATGTGAAGGTTGGTTAGCAAGCACTTGTTTGCTGCTGAAGCTGAGCAATCTCCAAAGGATTCATGACTGCAGCGAATGAATCCCCAGTGCCTCTGAAGGTTTGTGATTGATTAAGGGAGTCAGAATTCTATGTGTAGAATTGATAGCAACTACAAACCAGCCTTTCTCAAGAATTAAGCCCTAGACATGCTGAGGCAGGAGTCAGGGAGTTTAGGAAGGGTTGTGTGGCTATGAATACAATACAAGGAGGACTAATAATGCTATGAGCCACACCATTAGAGTCTGAAATCTGAAGTTTCCAAAAAACATGTGAGAATGTAAGAACAATCACACTGAGCCAGCTGACAGCTCCCTTTAGCCCAGTGCATTGTTTTCAATGTAAGGTAAAGAATATAAGAAACAGGGTGTGTGTACACAGCAATTCTTCCCCAGGGACAGCCTCCTACTCTCCAGCAATCAACAGTTTATCACTGACAGGTCACATCAGAACTATTGTGCTTAACAGCCACAAATGGACCTACCCTCCATAAATTATCCTAATCCCATTTTTAACCTACATTGACTTCTGACCTTCACACCATCCCATGCCAATAAGTTTCTAAATGTGACTAGGAGTTGCACAAAAACTTGCTTCCCTGTTATCAGCTGTAAACACAAAACTGGTCAGTGCCATCCTGCCAATGGCCTGAGCAATGCTCATTCCTGCACAAAGTACTAGACTTCATTAACAACCTGAGTAATTATATGACACCTTAGAGTGTTTAAATCATAATGATTTAACACAATCTTGAAAGGAAAAAAAACCCAAACAGGTATTTTCCAGGGCAGGCAATGTTGGGTATGATCCAAAGTGCCTCCTCTAGCAATGCTCCCTACCCACTGTCTAGACCAACGATAAGAATCTGAATCCTGATCACTACACTGGAATCTCAGGCACGCAGATCACCACACATCCCTAGCCAGAATACCTCTCTCTGTGCTACATGCCACAGCTCTCAGAGCAATGGGACAGCGTACTGCAAAAAGTTATATTAAACTACTGTAACAGACGGAGGGAAAAAAGCCTCTTTTGCCTTCTGTGCACAATTGCCTCAATCTCTCCCCACCAGAACTGTTATGTCTCAAAGGCAGAAGCCAAAAGATGGCTGCACAAGCTGTGCTCACTTCTGTGGCTGCCTGCAGCAACCCAGTGGATAAACAACAGCCATTTCAGCTGAAGAATTAGGAAAACCATCTAAGTGTGTTGCTCATTGGTGGCATTTCCAGGGGAATGCAAAGTGTCACAGGATGAAACAAAGAAAAGCAGAACCTTCTGCAAACACAGATTTCAGCATCTGCATAGCTCACAGGAGTATTTCACATTCAGCATCTGTCTTTGAAGGTGAAACTTTCTATACTGGTCACTGAGGGAACAATTACATGCAAATAAATTGACACCATTAACTCAATGGGGTCTGAAGCATGGGTACAAGGCAGTGGGCTTTTTTCTTCCAGAAATAAGTTACTTCTATCATGGAAATAATCTTAATGTTTGCTGACACTGTAATTAAGAATTAAAGCTGCAGAAAAATGTGAGGTTTGCTAAAACACAATAGATATCTTTTATCCATACAATATATGGCACCAAAATATGCAGTGTTCTGGGGAGGATAATTAATCAGTGTTCTCTTGCTGAAGTTCTTTTAATTGTCTGTGATGGGCTGTGTTGGAGGGGACTATTGAGTTTTAACAGGGAACAAGATCAGGCACCATGGGGAATACTTACATGAATAAAGATTGCATGATCAAGATCTTTGATCTGGGAATTGCTATTCTGTAATCATCTGTAAAGCACCAGGAGTGCCCCTGGCACTGTATATATAATAATAAACTATTAACAATAAATCATGTAATTAAATCTTCACTTCTAACATTCTTTTCATAATTCTTGACTCAGATTTAAGTTCCCACATCAGACATGTTAGGTCCTCATAATATTATTAAAGCTCCTACACTTCAGCTTTTAAAATTCCCCTAGGGATCTATTGTTTCTTTGTTTAATGTGTTTATGAGCCAAAGGCCCCATTAAATACAATAGGGAAACTCCCAGACCTTTAAAAACTTTGCCACCAGAGACATTTCTTAGGAAACAGGACCATTTTTGTCATTCCATCGTGTAACTATTGGAAAGTCTATTGATCAGAGAAGTTCTAGGAGAAAAACAAAAATATTCCATCTCCATAGATCATCAAGTCATTAAGGCCACAAAGCTAGACATGGCAGAACTGCTGCACACAGACAGTTTTGTTTCCTCCATTGCATCTGGTCATTCACACAATTCCATATTAAAAATATTTTCTATTACAATCACTCTTTGTGCCCCATTGCCTTTGGAGATGCTGTGTGTAAGGATAAGGAAAAGACGAAGGCCACATGTATTTCCTTGGTCTGGAAGGTAAGGAGATGGGCAGATGCTTATGATGTTCCCCTAAACCCACACTGTGCATTGTCCTCGGCAGGTTTGTAGGGCAGATATGGTCTGAGACAGGATATGCTGCCAAAACCAGGAGAAATTTTGATGATCAAACAATTTAGCAGTCAATTTCCATCTACCTTCAACAAGATTTAAAAAACACAGAGAGAGACTCTACAGGGAGCAGGAGAGAAGAATGAAGCTACTATCAGTGTGCTGAAGAAGCTGGAGCTTACCAGAGCCATACTTCAAGGAATGAACCCTTGTTAAAAAATTTTTGACACCGTAATCCAGTGTGAGTTCCGGTTTATTTTAGAGGGTTACTTTGTCAGCTGCCAGGTTCTTCTCAATTGCTTGCCTCATTTCTCTAAAAGGTAAAACTTATTCAGAATTTATTTAAGCCTCTGATGAAGCCACAGAGGATAAACTGGGGTGCTGTGATTTATCAATGCAGCATCACAATTCAAAGAAGGCACAAAGCTAAGTGGGGAGTTCACACTTGTGTAAAAGTGCAACCAAGGGATATGCAGGGGTACTGTGCAACAGCCTAAGTCTAAAATGAAAAATGCCTGGCAACACCAGGCCAGTGAAGATGGTTCATCTGTATTTGAGTTGACAGTTTCTCAACATAAAAGAGCTTAGAGTGAGGTTAGTGTGGGCCATGGGTGAAATGGAAATTCCTTTCGCCTCAACTAATGCATTTTAAGTGACTCCCACTTAGGGTCAGAAAATTACAAGTTCTATTTTGTTAAACAGTTAAAAAAACAAACATAATCTGCATTAGGCTGGAAAGTTCTACATTCCAGTGAACATGAGGGATGGTGAACATAGCCTGTGGGCCAAACACAGCCCACGCAGAGATTCACACTGTTGAAGCTTTCATCTTCAGCACCCCGAGGTACAGCCCACAGAGACTACAGGATCTCAACATGCAGTGCTCCCTCTTGCCCCAGCCTAATGCCTTCCACATGCCAGGACCTGTATCTCCCATGAGCTGCACTGTCACACCACAACTGAAGAGGCTCACTGTGCAAGCATTCAGCAGGTGGGGGGCTTAATTTGGACTTCAAGAGGGTGAGACCAAGGTGCCAGTTCTGTAACCAGCACAGGTCCCACACGGCTGCTTCTTGTCCAGGAGTTACTAATGGACAGGGAACATATCCACCCATCAGTCTTCTCATTCCTGACAAGCTGCATTCTCATGTAATGTATGTCCCATGCTAATATTTACAAGTCACTAAAAAATACAAACCAAGTATGATTCCGTCCTACCTCACCAAATTGATATAGAAATCGAGTATATGCTTGGTTGTGAAGATATCTGAAGAGACAGCAAGGAAGAAGGTCCTGCAAAAATTCACATAAGCAAGGGAATTTTCATTATAGATAATTTATATCTCATGACCCAGTGTTAAATAAGGAGGACTGTTAGAAAAATTAAGCTTGGGTAAATGAAGTTGCAGTTGCATCTCTGTAATACCTTTACAGGACTTCATGGTATAACCCTAATGAAGAGATCTGGTATCAAAATCTACTTTCCCAGATTGCCAATGGAAAGTTATTATTATAATTAATACAGATATGGTATCTCATTATTAAAAACTGTTGCAGACAAGTTATCAATACACCTGTGAAACAGCTGTGAACAGAGTTTTCATGCCAGGAGTTTCAATCAAGTCAGTTGACTGCCTAGAGTAGATCCAAATCTACCAGTGCAAAAAGCCTTCAACAAGTTGTGCTCATGACATCCAAGTTATTTAGCTGTGGTAACAGAATAAGAAAGGACAAGAATAAATTTGTAATTTCTCCTTCCCAAATCTTGGACCAATTTGAGGATTATATCTCATTTCTTAGTATTCTGTTTTGTCTTTTAAGTTACCTTTTGTTGATTTGAACTTTACAGCAGTCTGACCAACCACTAACAGCTTCTTGTAGAGAAATATATTAGAGATTGAATAATTCAGGATAGATCCTTTTTTGTTTTTTAAGCCTCACACTCAAAAATATATATTCATCTTTTTTAAATTAAACCCATACAGAAACTGAAACTTCTACTCTACTAACCTTAATCACTTTTATTTGCTTTATGTATTGAAGTAAACTAAATTTTATCCTGTAGGTTCAGTTTAATTCCTTCTACAATACCTTCAGCATTGGAGGTTCCAGCTTTCTCCACATTAGCAGCATAAGAGTGGAAACAATGATCCATGTACTCATGGCCCAGGCTGCCTTACTGGGCTCTAGGGTTTGAGATCCTTTACAGAGGATAGGGGTGTACCCTGTTTGCAGCTCTGCCATGGTCTCAGCATGTAACCTTGGACAAAATGTTTAATTGTAATATCCTGCTTTCTTTCCTTCACATGAAGGAAATTAGATAATAATTTATAGCCTCCTTTTTAAATGCTCTCAGATTTATGAATGAAGCAATCCTTCTTCTCTTGCTACTGCATTCCTGCAATTACTTTCTGTTAAAAACAAAGGATGTTGGGTTAGAAGGGTGACTAATAAACAACCTAAAACCAAAAGGAACCTAGTACAGGGACAGCATGACCTGCAGTAATTCCGCTGCTCTCAGGCACACACCAAGGATTAGCAGTCACCCTATACATGTCCCTCAATCATCAGAACAGTAAACAAAAAGGGAAAAAGGAAAAAAAAAAGATAAAGCCTTTTGTTCCAAGCTTACTGCTCAAAGGACACAAAATACTGAGTTGATTCGTAACTTACAGAGCATTTATTTGGACAAAACTTTGAGAAGGAACTATGGAAATTAACCCTTGCTTCTCTGGATGCTATTACCACATGCAGAACTTCCAGATTTCTCCAAAAATTCCTAGTCCTTAGAAGTAGAAACTGTTCTGATTAGCTTCTCACGTAACCATCCAGCCCATAAATGCCAGAGCCAGGCTGAAGGGAACAGTTATGCAACAGAGCCTGTGAAAGAGAAAAAACTGCTCGAGGCCAATTGGCTGCTTACATCATATATTTTCATGCTCTGTTTACAATCTCTGTGTATGGGCATCTCACAATTCTGCTGTATAAGTTATGGGGTGAATATCTCTTGATAAAGTGAAAAAAACCCAAACAACATATTGAATGGTCACCTCAAATTTCAACTCAACAGTCTTTTACGTGTCCTGTGTTTAATGGAGGGTTTGCTTTATTTGTAAAATGTGTAAACCTCTAATAAACTGAGTATGAGGAGTGGGGATACCTTCCATATAACCCCTGGGAATTATTCTTTGAGACCACAAATCACACCACATTCAGTTCTTCTGAACTCTCCTCTATATACTCCTGCTTGACCAAGAACCAGCAGATCTCTGTTGCAATGTGATGGTACTACTGTTTCTCTGTGTGCCTCTCCTCTCTGTGCAGCTGAGCAAGCCAAAGAAGAGTCTTCCCTGCTTTTCAGAGCTGTGTGTCAAGGCTGGTACCAGTAAGACGGAGAAAGGCCTGTCAAGAAGCTGCATCCCAGCTATGTCAGAGCCCTTCACAAGAAAGAAACCCTGTACCCTCTTTGTGGGACAACAGTACTAAAAGAGACTCCAGAGCAAAGCAGAAGCAATGGAAATTTAAAGGGAACTTCACATTCAGCACCTGAAACACCACATGTATTTCTCTGCTCATGAGAGAGGGGAAAAAAATCATGGTATGGACATCACAGTGCCTCAAGAAACTAAAAATAGGAACAACAGCTGGCTTTAGGATTGAGTACAGTGGACAGAGGTCTTGCATTACCCACAGGACATTGCAATCCTGGAAGCTGCAAGCAAACAGCATTGCTGGGTTTAGGTTGGTTTTCAGGGAATGAATGCAGGGCAAGTTCTAAAGGCTTAACATTTAAACATGAAGATAGTCTCCACTGTATTAGAAAGTCTCCACTGAGATTAGAGCCTGTGCTTTGTGCCTAGGACCACATTAATTCAGAAACAAATCTGAATATTTGAATTGCACCCACAGGCAGCAATAACGATGGGAAGGTTTGGTACAAGAAAGTTGTTAAGAATTGTGTTCAATTTAACTATAGTGTATCCTCCTGGGTTGCAGTGGAGCTTTGGATCTCTTGCCTTTTATAAGCAGCACGTCAGTCAACAAGAATTTAGCTTGGAGGAATGCATTACAAATGTAGAACTAATCAAATTAGCTCTCAGATGTTATCTGTTGATATCTCATTTCTTCCTCAGACTTCTAACCACTGGAACACAACATCTGGGCAGTTGGGGGAGGCAACTGTTTTACTAAAAAGTACTAAATATAGGTGCTACAGAACAAATTACAACATGCTGCATTACCACACCCCCTACAGCACAGGATGAATCAGTAACACTTATCTGCTATGAAAAAGGTAATTCAGTCCACCTAACGTGTGTGTCACCCTTACAGCATAAAAAGCCAAATCAATCAGAGCAATTATGTGCTAAGGATGAGTGACAAAGTTACACCCTGTGACATCTGTTGCAGGAGTTATTTAAAGAAATCAAGATTTGGAGAACCATTTACTTGTTTCAAATTTTCCCTGCCACTAAAATTTGAAGGCTCCTGAAGAATTCAATAATGCATTCAATTATGACAACCACAGGCTTGATACTTAATGTTCTACACAGTTTAACTTAAATTTGGAGTGGCATTCTTTCTTCTTTTTAAATGGAAATAGTTCGCTTCCACGAAAGTTCTTTGTGATGTCCACAGAATAGGCTGGGGCAGGAATTGTGTGACTTGCTTGGTTGAAGTTTTAAACAGCATTTTACCCTGATCAGTGTTAAGTGACAAGCTCCAGTGACATGCACACTTGATGCCATGATGTACAATCAGCTGGAGGTTTTACTGCTTAGCAGTTTACTGGATTCAAGAAGAGCAAATGAAAATTTACTGTAGTAGAAGTGCCACAACTGAGTTCTGTCAGGTAGCAATTAGAATATGAATCACATAACAAACTGTGCTGTTGATAGCAAGGGCTTTTGCAGCCTCCCTTACCCACAGAGATGATAACTTTTCTGTGCCACAGCTGAGTGATGTGAGAAAGGAACAGGACTAAGCTGCCTGCAGCACTAAGGTTTCCTTCAGAGGCTAAAATGGATTCACCATTGCAATAGCGTTTATGAAATTCAGACTTACTCTTGTCAAACAGGGGTCAAAGTTCCTTGCTCAAATCACCCAGAAACAAGCTAGAGCACTACATCATCTACTGCAGAGAGCAACTGTGTACTGACACGGGCTTTGGGTCACATGAACCAACAGATTGTGATCCAGCACAGGTGCATAAAACATAAGTCTTTATCAGAAAACTAATTAAACAACTGGCTCTAAAAATCATTAAAAGCAAAGAGAAACTCACAAAATGTGCCTACATTGGAATATCCCGATCTCTCCATGTGCACCTTGAGGAAGTGAATCTCCAAGTTTACCATGTGCCACCCAGAGGAAAACTTTGCTAAAGCCCCTCTTTGTGATCAGTCATTACCCAACTCTTCCCAAGGTTTATGCAGTGCTTTCTGCAAGTCTGTCCACCCACGCAGACAGCACGCCTGCCTAGTCCCCTGCTGTTGCAGGCAGTCACATCATAAACTGATCAAATGCCATTGTACAACTAAATAGGCTTTTTGGACTAAGTTTCCTAAATTTGGGAGTGGGCCTTTCTTCCATTCAAACTAATTTGGGTAACAATGAAAAAATTCACTCATGAACAGGGTTTCTGACTACATCTTTTTCCGTCAGTGGTTCTTGTTTTCCGCTCCAACCCACATCATCTATTCTCTTCCTTCCACCCATTCTTCCCCCCAAAAAAGGCTGGCTTGGACACTGTGCTTCAATTTTCTGTAGAACTTTCTATTTTTCTTTCCCATTCTTTTTGTTTAGCATATGAAAGGAGCTTCCTGTTTAGAAACATGGGAGTCCTACACCCTCAGTAATGATGTATTCAGCCCATCAATGATCTTGGCATGAATGCCTTAAACCTTAATAAGCCTGATGGGATTTTCTGTACATGTCATCATCATCATCAGTCCAAAAAACAATGCACAGCCTTTGTCGTCTTGCACTGAATCAGCTCCCTTCCCAGTCCTATGGTTCTAGTAAGAAAAATCTAGTAAGAAGGCTTACAAGCTTCCTTCCCTTAAATATTTCAAATTACAGATTTCAAATGCCCACAGAATGAAACCAGAAGCACCAAGAGGAGACACTGCTGTTGCATTACTCCCAACATGATCAACGCTGTCCTGCTTTTCCAGCCCTGAATGCCTGTAACAGCCTGCCCATGGTCACACTGCTCCAGGCTTACTATAACCTATTATTCAAATCCTGTGTTTGTGCAGTGCTAGGGGATAGCAATGAAACACCTAATGTAATTTCTGTTCAAGTTAAAAAAAAACAACCCATCATTCCAAACCCTATTTGACTTAGAACAAAACTCTACCTTGTTCAAATACGAAGGATGGATCACAATCTTTTTATATGGGTCCAAAAAAAGCCTGAAGAAGTGGTGACTTGAAATAAACTGAAGCATTTGTCTTTTCAGGAGTTTAATGTACACAATCACCTAAGTGCAGGCTCTACTGCCTTGCTGAATTTTAACTGCAATGAAGTGCAAGGGCTGTCCAATACCTGGAGAAGCAGTGTGTGCAGCAGCAGCCTTGTGAACAAACACAACAAATGCTGTTCTTCGCCAAGCAGGGCTCAGCAGCAGTGGTCAACCACAATTTATTCTATACTGTGCAATTCTTCAGCTAATTCTACTCTGAGCAAAGCTGCCAGTCTGGAGCTCAGGCATCTTAACCTCTGACACTGCAAGGCACATACACTACTTTACTTCAGCTCTTGTGGGGGCTTGCTCTGTGCCTACATAAACATCAAAACATATTTTGATTTTTACTTATGGGTGAGCAGCAGAGTTAATTTAAAACTGTCAGCAAGTGCCATCCTAATTAAAAACAAATGACTAATTGTACAACTACAGGGCCTGTTGACACAGGCTCCACACATCAGTCAAAGCCAACCAAGCTTGAATTTGAGGAAAAGCAGCACCATCTAGTGCCCTACAGGAATCAGATTCAAAACATCAATTTCATGAGTCTATATTGAAATTTCAAAGTAGCCAAAGCTCACAAAACCAGTAGGGCATCAGAGGTTTAACAATACCTGCACGTCTGATACAGGGAAGTATGTAATAAAAATCTTGTTAAAAAAGAGCTGCTGAGAGTGAGATTTCCCAGGCAGAACAGAAATCCTCTAAAGACAAACCAAGAAATTATTCTGTCATCTATAATACAGATGCAGTCCAAGAGCTGAAATTTACCAGGTTTCTACTAACAAAGCTACTAGAAACAAAAAGTCAAGCTTCAAGAAGTTCAGTAACATTAAAAGTTCTGGCAGACTGAAAACATAAGACATCATGTAAAGGCCTTTGAAAAATCTTGAGAAAACATATGAGAAAAACTAACAAATTCTTTTTCAAACTCATCAGGAGCAGAAATCTTGACAAAGGGTTAGTACAGCCAACAGATGAGCAAAGAAGAGAAAGAACAGTAAGGAGACCAGACTGCAGAAGAGATTTTCAAATGTTACAGGGTTGGGAGTTTGGTTTGTTTGGGGTTATTTGGGGAGAGGTGGGAGTGTTTGGGTTTTAGGGGAGTTCATTTGGGGTGGTGTTCCTTTGTTGTTATTTTTTTTTTGTTTGTTTTTGTTGTTGTTGTTTGTTTTCAATCCACATTCATCCTGGAGAGGCTTAGACTGGCTCCCACTCCAGACAGCTCATTTCAAATTAAAGGGTCAAGGATGCTACTGAACATTTAAGTGACACAAACAATAATACACCTTTATAATTAGGCAGTAAATACCCAAGAAATCAATTAGACAATAATTGAGCTACCAACCACCAAACAATCTCTCACTTAAAACTTCAAAAGAAGCAGAAGGTGACAAATTTGACGATCTTTAAGAGATTTTTCCACAGAACAGTGCAGGTGAGCTGTGTCAGGTGAACTGATAGTCTGTCATATAAAAATACTGCACATACAGATAAATGTGTTATGCTGGCAAATATGACTCAAGTAAAGGATATGTGGAACTCACATCCATTATCATTCTTGGAGTCTACAAGTGCTATTAACAAATATGAATTCTAAAATTTATCAAGGTAGAAGGTCCTGATTTACCAACACTTTGAGCATCATGTCAGTCCTCCAACATAAAAATCACACAGTACAAAAAGGAATGGAGCAGCTTTCATCAAAAATGACTAGCAGACCTTGCATTCCTCACCACTGTCACAAGCTATGGACTAAGTTATGAAGATTTCTAACTGTAGGAGAAAGTGCCAGAGCAAGCTGCTTTTGCTAACCCTACAGAGCACCTAGATAATTAAGCTCATTGAGTCACAAGTCAAGCTTGGTGGGAAATGCAGACCTACATCTCTCATATGACTCTACAATGTAATTGTAGCATAAGTGCCTTTCTTTTCCACACAAGGAGGAGAATAAATTGCAAACGGTGGGCCTGAGAATATGTGTTCAAAAAGAGCTTTGTTCAGGTTCCAGCACACCTTCACTGCAGATAACTAATGAGCATCTTAAGGCATCCAGAAGAATTTAATGTATTCAAGAACTGAAACAGGTTACAGTGGGAAATGAATGCAGGCAGCAGGCAACTCAACAGCATGTGAGAAACATAGCCTTGCAAACCATAACTCTGTCAGCAAAGCCACAATGAAAACATCTGAAAATATTGCAAGGAAGCCCATCTTCTTTATGCATCTTAAGTGGAAGATTCATACAAACATTATTCCCCTGCTATGAGGATACACACCACAAATTTGAACACAGAGCCATAAATTACAGCCCCACAGATTTATGTAGTGTTGCCCCCAAAACCAATAATCTGCAAAACTTGGGTATTAGTAAGGACAGGAGTTAAAACAACACACTAAGGATACTACTTTCTCTGAAAATGAGGCTGCATACTATAACTTAATAAAGCACTAGTTCCATAGCAGAACATACACCCTCAACACAAAAACATGACAAGTCAAATCTGAAAGATAAACCAAAATTTATTTAAAACAACAAAAATAAGACAGTGCTACTGCCAAGATAGAAAAAATGAAGGATTATTTTACTGCATGTGGTAAGACAGCCAATTTACAGCAGTTACATTAATTCTGAGAAAATCACATTTTACACTGCTTCAACTGGGTACTTTCTGCAAGACAAACTGGTTCCCCCTCCCTCCCCTTTCCACAAGAACAGACAAAAATATCCTATAAAAAAACATATACAGAATTTTGAGACACATGATTGAAACATGAACCACTGTCCCAAAGTTTGGAACTTTCCAAGAAGGTTAAATCCTTTGTGGCCTCAACCAACCCTCAGCGGGGGAGCTACAAGCACAACGCCATCCCCTCTGACAAAGAGCATCGGAATATTCCTCTTGGTAGACTGTGAAAAAGGAAAGAAAAATTTACATTTACCAAACATATCTGGTAAGCAAATGCCCAAATTCAATCATGAAAACACACCTGAAACAATTCCAACAAATATACAATATTCTGGCATGATGAAAACATCAATACAACTAACACCAAGTCTGGATATCCTGTGTCCTTTCATAACAATTAGTCCAAAACTTCCCAAAAAACAGCCAGCAATAAACTGCTTAAGAATATAACACAATGGATTTAAAAAAAAAATTTCCATGGGGATAAATACACCAAGTCCTTACTTTATAAATCTCTTCATAGGTTTCTTCATCAATCTCTATTGTAGTCACAGTTTCTTCCACATCACCCAAAATCATATTTAAGTGCTGATCATATGCCTGTAGGAATGAAGTCAGTTTATGATGTTTTCCAAAATTCAAACAAGAGCTTATTAAAATTAGAACTTCAGCAAGACTTTCAGACAAATAGTTTGGTCTGATTTTGACCAAAACAAAGTAGTATCAGTTCTGGTTATAACTCAACACAAACAAATGTGAACTCTGCAGCAGGAAAAAAAAAAGGGAAGACATTTACACCTACAGAACTCTTCCAGGAAGTAGCTGTGCAGCATTCTGTGACAGCACTTCCAAGAACTCAGAGACAGACTCACTTTGTTAGCATTAAAACAGCTACACACCCTCTGCTGCCAGTCCAGCCTCCTGGAATCCATTGCCTGGGGCAGCTTAAAGGATATGAAAGGTGTTTCTCATACAGTGCTACAAAACCTTAAACAGCTGTTCCAAAAGCCTGACAACAGCATGTTGCAAGCTACACGTGCCTCTCATGGATCTCTCATCCTCTCTGTCTCCAAAGGGGTTGAGGCCCAGTTAACACACGGGGGAACTGGTTCTCTTCCCAGCAAGGGAGAAGTCATCCCCAGGGAGGATGAGTGACTTCACAGAAAGCAAAAATCAGAGAACCCAGCTGAGTGCACATCCCATCACACCTCTCAGGGTGTGCCTTAAGGGATACTTGTTTGATAATGATGAAGTCTTGAAGACACCTCAGGCTACATCACAAGAAGAGGCTTACAGCATTATTGCTTATTTTAAAGACACAGAAATGGAAGCCAGAAGCAGTGAAATGAGTTGCTTGGTATCATTCAGGAGACAAGAAAAACAAAATACATCTCTTGACTTTATAGAAAAGCAGTTAGTAGCAGACAAAACACTGAACAAATTAGATTTTTCCACCAATAACATTACACTGCTAGTAACTGAGAAAATTTTTAACCCACCTTCTCTAACCACTTCCACACTTTGAACCATGAAGTACAATTATGGAGGTTTATAAACTAATTTTTTTCAACAATCAATGGAATATTACATGTAAAGTTGTGGAAGATTGTTGTACATTAAAAAAGGCTGCCCAGTGCTTGTCTGAATGAGTATGACAATGTTCTGCAAGTTTTACTTACATGTAATCTGCCCCTAAGCTCTCTGTCATTCCTCATTTTGACATAGATTCGCTCATCTAGACTGAGTCTGATGAGATCAAGTGGCTCCTCTACAGTATTTGTTGTTTGTTGCTAAAAAACAAAATAAAAACATTATTTGTACAGAAGCCTGTGAATTTTTCCATTCCTCAGTGTTTGTGAGACACGGAAAACAAAGTAAGAACACAGATGCAAAGCATTCCTCCACATCCTAATGAACCTGAGTGCAGCTGATTTTTACGACTCTACTGAGCAACACGAACCAAAGGATTTCAGATTAGTCTGCAGCAAGTCATCCCTCACACACAGGGGGGTTGGAATCAGTGTCTGACCCTCCGTGTCAGCAAGGCGCACGGCGAGGCTCACAGCTAACAAGGGTGAAGACCTCCGTGCACAGCCCACATGCCCCCTATCTCATACACAACCCCCATCTCCGTCCTTGCGACCTCCTTCCTTCCTTCTCCGTGAAGCAGAGCCAAGAGCATTGCCCTGGGCAGCTTTCCTCCCCTTCCCTCCTCGGGCAGCGCCCGGGACCAGCGGGGCCGCAGCGAGCCCTGCCCGCGCCCCGGCAGCGGCACAAGCTCCGAGGCCGGGCAGGAATTTCACAGCGGACGGAAAACGCTGGCAGGGGCTGCGCCTCACTGGGGCCCGGGCGCAGCCGAGAGCCGCCTCCAGCCCCGGGCACGGAGGGAAGGCAGAGCCGCTCACCTGGTCCACCTCATCCGCCATCTTTCAAAGCGCCTCCCGCGCCCGCCCGCGAGACTTTATGGCCCGGCCCCTTCCCGTCCGCCTGCGCCTTCCCCCGCCGGGGCCGGGCCGCGATCGCCCCGCGCCCGGGAGAGCCATGGGCAGGAAGCGCCGAGCGGCGCCCCGGCCCGCGGCCGCCAAAAAGAGGCGCTCCGGGGGGCTGCGGGAGGAAGAGGAGGAGGAAGAGAAGGAGGGTGAGTACGAGGGAGGCCATGGCGGGCCGGGCGCTGCGCCACCACTGCGGCTCGGGCCGCTCCGGGCCGCGGGGGTCAGGGGGCAGCGGTGCCAGCGCTCCCTTGGGAATGTCCGCCAGGCCGGGCTGGAGGGGGCCGGTCACCGGCGGTGTTATCGGCGTTATCAGTGCCCCACATCCCGGGGGCTAAACCCGTGTGTGACGCGGACCCCGCACGCTGCCCAGGGGCGCTGACAAAGGCTGAGCCAGCCCGTGAGGGGCGGTCTCGCCTCGGCCGCGCTCTCAGAGCAGCTTCACGTGGTAAGGAGTTGTTGTGAGTGCCAAGCGCGGTGCTTGTTTTTTAGCAGCTCCCATGGGTAGGACTGCAGGAATGTTTATGTCCTTGTGAGTTACATAAGTATTTTTTCTCAAACAAGTCGTATTGTTCAATTCGTGCCTGTTTATAAACAAACAACGACGTGCTCAGCATTGTGAGTGCTCACATTCTTCTGTGTCTGCCTCTAATGAAGTCCATGGAGATATTGTTTCAGATTGCCATGGAGATGAAACTCCATCCTCTGACATTAATCTTCCTTTCCTTTGTCACATGCAGATGATTTCGAAGAAAAAAAGCCCGGTGTCAAGAAAAACTCAAAAGCTCCAGCTAGGAAGAAGGAAGAAGATTGTGGTACTGAAGTTTCCAGCTCAGCAAAAACTTCCAAACCTTCAAAACAAAAAGAGGCGAAATCACAAATAAAAGAAAGTAAAAAGAATGTTAGAAATAAAGATAACTGTAACAAAGAGGAAATGTGCAGGTAAGTGTATTTATTATTCAAATCTGTAGGAGCTTGCTTTAGGGCATGTTTCTGTGTATGTGCATGAGAGCAGTGTATTTTAGGCTTTCAGTCCAATTTAGAACATTTGTGTCACATAGCTCAACAGAAGTACCATCTGTTATTACTGATGCAGAGGTCATGCTTGGTTTATTTCCCTATTTTTAGTCTGAAATAAACAAGCACCTGCATTTCCTGATGCTAACGCTGCTTTGATGATTTTAACAGTGACTCACTGAAGTGTCCTCAGAAGGAGATAAAGAGACAATCTCCTATTAAAAAAGAGATGGATGAAGACAAAACTGACAATGATGATGATGATGAAAGTGAAGATGAGTGGGAGGATGTGGAAGGTAACAATTGCATGTTTATTCATTTTAAGCACTTACAGTTAGATTTTTGAACCTTTTCTCATTTGGATTCAGGTAAGTGCATATACCCTCTGTATTTAGAGTGTGCTCCACATGCATAACTGTATTTTTAAAAACTCATACATCACAACACTTTTAGAAATGTTCCAAAGAAGAAAAAAAGCCACAAAGCTACTGTCCTGATGGTAGTACCTTGAATTTAATTATTTGTTGGCTTACATTAAAATTATACTGCCATGCACAAAGCACTTTCTCAGCTGCTTGTGTTGGCTGATAATGAGCAGGTAAGAATGAGTCAGTTTGGAGATTCAAAACTCTGACTTCCCTGTAAAGGAGAGTGAAGATGAAACTAACTGAACCATTTGGCTGTGAGGCCATTGACAAACTGATAAGAATCATAATCTTTCTATCTTGCTGCAACAGATTTATGCCTTCTAAAGTGAAGAGCTGTCAGGGTTTTTCATTGTTACTCTGCAAGTACCCTTGGAGTCACATCTGCTTTACTCACATTTCTCAATATTGAGTTTGCTTGTGACAGTCATTTGCCATTAAGCTGTTGAGAGCTGATTTTTCAACAGCAAGTGTCTGATATCTCACAGTTACTTGAAATAACTGGGCACAGACAGTGTGATGGAAGATCCAGGAGCTGGTAATTACTGGGGATGTTCTGTTTATAGGCTGTTTGAATGCTTGAGAAGGAAAATGTAGGTTCTTTCCCCATTGTTAATCCTTCCTGGGAGTCTATTCCATGTTTGCTTATAATTTACTATTATTTTATTTTTCCAGAACTGCAGGAACCTGCCACAGATAAGTTAGAAGAAGCTGCTGTTCTTCCATCAGTGGGGCTGCCAAGAAATCCTGTTGAGATAGAGATTGAAACCCCAGAGCAGATGAAGAAAAGAGAGAGGAGGTAAGAACAATAAGGTAGTGGAGGGCCTGTAAAGGTGGAAGTTAAAAATATGCTAAGTGTTGTGTGTCATTGTCTTGCTGTGTTTTGGGTGAAAATATCCACTTCGTGCAAGTTGTCGAGTCGGAATGTGCAGGGATGAACAGTTTACACACTGACAGTTTTACCAAAACTCTTTAGTGGAAGTTGGCAGGAATGGAGGAGGCTTTTCAGCTTCTTTGAAAATCGAGTGTGTACCTTTATTGTGCTTTATTATCTGCATTGCCAATGAAGAGACAGCAGTAGAGCTCTGTCAGGAGAGCTGTGGGTGAATGGCATCGTGTTACTGCAAAATCTTAACAACTCAGGTGGAAGCCTCTCTGTGCCCACACCTGATATGTGAATAGGTGGATCAAATGAATGCCCTCAGCATCGGGGAGCATTACCCCAAGGAAGGCTGGCTTTGAGTGGTAACTGGAGGCCTGATGATGTCTCGTGCTCTTACAGGTGACCTCTGTCCCAGGCTGCCCTTCATAACAGAGCAGCCAGAAGATCTGTTGCCTCTTAAGTTAAAAGACTTCATCAAAGAAGAGAAATCTGAATGGAATATCAGCAGTAATGTAAAAATCAAATGATTCAGATAAACTTAGTATGGAGCTGTCCAAAACTGTCTGGTAGAAAACCGTAGGCACATGAAGTTAGGTAGAATTCAGGCCATCTGAGTATACCAGGCTGTCAGCAGTCAGGTCCATGGAGTTCACAGTCATATTCATCCTGCAGGCCTGTTCACTTTTCCTTAACTGTGCACAAAAGATTTTCTGGGATGGATTCTCTTTGTGAACTGACCCAGTTCAGGGCTCTAGAAAGGCAGGTCCACAGAAATCCCACAACATCCCATTTCTTTTGTAATCTTCTGCAGAGAAAAAAGGAAAGCTGAGTTTGAGATGTACCTTCGGAGAATGATGAAACGTTTCAGCAAGGAGGTCCGTGAGGACACACATAAGGTATTTGTCACAGAGAACCCTGGCAGAGGATAAATTGAGCATAAAGATGTCTGAACTGATCATAATGAAAAATAAATTAATTTTTATCAAATAACTTGGGACCATGGCTAGAAATGAAAAACTAATGAGGCTGTAGTCCTGACAGATGCTCATTAGATTCCTTGTAAGCTCTGAATTGGAAACACCAGTGCCTGCATTAGTAAAATTCTAACTCAAAGCGTATGTGAGTAGGATGTATATTTCTCCATTGAAGGATATCTTCTCATTCTGTCAGGATTAAACTGCCAGTCATGTAGAGCAGGAGACACTTGGAAGAATTTTGGGGCTTTACTGTTTTCTGAAGACAGCACAGTGAATGCTTGGGAGGCTTCATTGTTGCCTTTGTTAAAAGAAGCAGTGAAGTATTCCTTGTCTTTACCATGAACAGTAGTTCCAATAAACATCTTATGAACTAACTTATAAACTGTTCTCTCTCAGGTTCACCTCCTGTGCTTATTAGCAAATGGTTTCTATAGGAACAGGATCTGCAGCCAGCCAGACCTCCTGGCCATCGGTTTGTCCGTTGTCCCCACCCGCTTCACCCAAGTGTCTGCAGGCCAAGTGGGCCTTGTCTACCTTTCCAACTTGGTGAAATGGTAAAACTCTCTTCTGATCATGCTGTCACATAGACTGCAGAGCCAGGGTTCAGGGAGAGGGATAACTGTAATTACCAATTGTCAGTGATTTATTTTAAATACAAGGGTGAGAGAGTGTGTCCTTTTTACAGGAGAGGATGAAGTTGAAGAACACATGACAAACACTAGACAATAAGCAGATGTCTTGTATTTCAGGTTTGTAGGAACCTTCACTGTTAATGATGAGCTTTCCACAGAAAAAGGAGAGTCCCTTCAGTCGACCCTGGAGAGGAGGTTTGCCATCTATGCTGCTCGGGATGATGAGGAACTGGTTCATGTAAGAGACTGGGAAGTGCAGGGTTGGTTGCTGAGTTTGGATGCTGGATCAGTGCTGTGTGTCAGGTCATACACAAAGTGGTGTGAGGGGTGGATTTGGAGAAAGCAGATTGGTGACTTAGGTGATTCTGTGGCTTTTTATTTTCTTGTATTTTTATCTGGACACCTACTGTTCTTAAGTTATTCAATTTAAACTGTTTTGCAGATATTTCTAATTATTCTGCGAGCATTACAGCTGCTGTGTCGCCTCGTGCTGTCTTTTCAGCCTGTTCCTCTCAAGGAGACAAGACCAAAGGTAGCTTTTGTCGTTTGAGTGGAATAGGGAATAGGTCACTCATTTAGTAGAATTAAAAAAACTTTCTGGCTGCTACAACGTGCAGTGAATCGCTTATTGCACGAACCAGGACTTTGTCTACAGTACAGAAAATGCAAACCCTTAATGTTTAGATTTCTTCTTTAAAAAAGTCACTCAATTTTGTGTTTCAGAAAAGATCTCTTATGCTTCAGAGGTCTTAAATTTCTTTAAAACTTAGACAGCAACACTTGCTGCCTGAGTACACCTCTCTTCAGCCAGCTGCCTGAAGTTTTGAAGTCCCTAAGACATGTGAAATGACCGTGTCTGCCAACCTTTGATCTGCGTGAACCTTGGGCTGATTTCAGGGTTTTTTTTTAACATATTCTTAGCCATGGTGATAAAAGTGACCTGGCCTATTTCTTTGTAGGGAAAGAGCTCATCCAAGAGGGTGTCTCTCAGCAGCACCTCTGAGGGGCAGGAGAGTTCTGCCACAACACCCAAAGCTGTGGCAAAAAAATGCCCCTGCAAAAAAGCCAAGCAGGATGAGGAATCCTCAGAGAGCAAAGAAGACAAGGAGCCAAAGAAACCCCAAACTGCTCACACCAAAAGGACACACAAGTCAAAGGTGACTAAAGGCAGCCAGCAACAGAAGGAATCAAGTAATGAGAGCAGTTTAGCAGAAAAAGATGTGCCAGCCAGGCCCAAGAACAACCGCCGGAGACGAGTGGCCTCCAAAGTGTGTTACAAGGAAGAGAGTGGAAGTGAGGAGAGTGGAAGTGCTTCGGACTTTGAGGTTTCAGAGGAGGAGAGTGATCTCTCTGATGAGGATTTTGAAACCGTCAGTAAAAGGAAGAGGAGCTCACTGGCCTCCCAGAAGTCAAAGGTGACAACTATAAAAAGCCCAAAACCTGAGACGTCAGAATCAAGGCTATCAAAAAATTCATGTGGAGCTGAGCCCAAGCCAGCAAAAAGTACAGCTCCACCCTTGCCTCAATCACAGAGAAAGAGAAACAAAATAATCTCTAGTGATGAGGACGATGGGCAGCAGGAGGTGAGGAAAGCAGTGGGCACAGACCAGTGGCTGGAGGTTTTCCTTGAACCTGAGGACAAATGGGTTTGTGTAGACTGTGTTCATGGCAACGTTGGGCAGCCCCAGCTGTGCTTCGCGCACGCCACGAAGCCGCTTTCCTATGTCGTGGGATTTGACAACGATGGGAGCGTCAGGGATGTGACCCAGAGATACGATCCAGTGTGGATGACTGCAACAAGGAAGAGCCGTGTGGACCCTCTGTGGTGGGAAGAGACACTGCAGCCGTATGAAAGTCCCTATGTGGAAAGAGACAAGAAGGAGGAAAATGAGGTAAATGGCAATAGGTTGTTCGGGATATTTAGTGCCAGGAGTCCAGTCCTTGGATTCTCATGCAGGCAAAAATCATTAGGAATCTTGCCATGAGAAAGCAGGTTTGTATTTAAACTTGAAATGTTGAGATGGAACATGTTTTAAAGGGAATAGACAATGATAAATTAAAATAATATCAAATGGGGGCTGTTTGGAGAAATTTGCATAGCCAAAGTACTGCACAACTCGTGCTGGAAACTTATTAGTGAGGTTTGTGTACAGTTTAGCATTACCCTTCTCAGAGTTTTTAAAATACATAGATCTGGGTACACATCTAAGTATGTACTGCAGCAAGAACGCTCTGTTCTGTTGGCTCTGATTAAGGTTCTGGTGGTTTTTTCCTTTGTTCCATATTATAATCATTCTTACTTTCTTACAAAGGGTAGTGCAAGAGAGTTGTGAAGTGACTCTTTACTGTATAATTCTTACAGTTTCAAGTGAAGCTTCAAGATCAACCTCTACCAACAGCAATTGGAGAGTACAAAAACCACCCTCTCTATGCACTGAAGAGGCACCTGTTGAAATTCCAGGCCATCTATCCCGAGTCAGCTGCTATCCTGGGGTACTGCAGGGGAGAGGCTGTCTACTCCAGGTGAGTTGTGCACGTTGTCATCTGTGATCTTTGTAACAAATTGAAGAGCTAATTTGCATGATGGTATCAGGAGCAGTCTTGGACCACATGCATAAACAGGTGAGGTATTTAGCTGCTCTGACAGCATTTGCATATTGCTAAGATACAGCTTTTCTGTTATTCCTAAGGGAATAAGAAGTCTCTTGTGGATCTGTTATGGATCACTTCAAAACTCTCATGTTTGCTTCTTTCTGGCCTTTTTAGAGACTGCATACACACACTGCACTCCAGGGACACTTGGCTGAAGCAAGCTCGAGTGGTGAGGGTTGGAGAAGTGCCTTACAAGGTAAGAGGGTTTGACTTCCTGCTGTGCAGTCCACCTGCCCTGTAAAGCTCAAGCTCTTTTCTGTTCTGGTTTTTGTCTTCTCTCTGTCAGCAGATGTAGATTTCACACTTGCTTGCATGGCCTGTGGGAGCTGCACTGTCCACCTGCTGTGCCTGTAGTTCCTACATTACCCAAAGCTCAGCTTTCTGTTTTTCCTACCCCAAGGGTATCTGGCAGAACTGCTCTTTGTTCACCTTCTTCAGAGGCATCCCAGTGTTCTGTGTGCACTGCTGGATCTCTGCCTGTTGCATACAAAGTGCCATGAGTTATCATCATTGAAGCTAGGAAATAGCATTTCTGATCTCCTGGAGCCTTCTCCTTTGGTGTCCTAGGAAAATCTGAAATCCCTGCCAGCTCGTTGTGATGTCACAGGCTTGGCTGTTGTGTTTGCAGATGGTGAAAGGATTTTCCAACCAGGCGAGGAAGGCGCGCCTGGCAGAGCCGGCGAACCGGGACCGGGAGGACCTGGCGCTGTTTGGCCGCTGGCAGACAGAGGAGTATCAGCCTCCCATAGCAGTGGATGGAAAGGTAGCTGGGAAAGCAGAGGGCTGGTGCTAAAGGAAGTGTTTGTGTGGAGCTCTGGGTTAAATTTTTCCAGAAGGTGCATGTTTCAGAGGTGAGGTAGTCAGTAACATCTTGATTCAGTGTAAGAGTTCAGAGGTAACTGTACCCAGGAGGAAATGGTCAAAACTCTACTGAGGCCTTTCTTTCACAAGCACTGGTAATGAGTGCTGGCGGTGCAGGCTGCAAAAGCCACAATTTTGTTGATCAAATTTTCCTAGCCCATGTTTGCTTTGCTAATTCTCTGCATTACAGCCTGAGGAACAAAGCCTGGGCAGAGGACATAGCTAGGAGATAACCATGCAACTAAAATCTAGGCTTGTACCTTGTCATGTGACTATTTATTGAATACTGGAGTGGAATGTAGCAGGTCAGAAGGAGGGGAGAGTCCCTGAATTGCAGCAGAGATTTTCACCTCTCTCCAGAAAGCAGGATTATCAGCATCTCTGATAACTTTTTAACTCTGATAACTGTTTAACTTTTAACAGGTTCCTCGGAATGAATATGGAAATGTCTATCTCTTCCTGCCATCCATGTTACCTGTTGGCTGTGTGCAGCTGAAACTTCCAAACCTCAACAGAGTGGCACGCAAGTTGAACATTGACTGTGCTCAAGCCATCACTGGATTTGATTTTCATGGCGGCTACTCACACCCAGTGTATGTGAAAGCTTCTTTGTTGCAGCTGCCAGATGTTGATATCCTGCAGAAGCTGTGTATCTTGTGTTAAGGGGAGCATGTGACCAGTTACACACTTAGATCCTTTGAAACAGACACTTCTGTCAGCATTCAGTAGCTTTTTGTTTGGCCAGGTCAGCAGACATTTGCTCCCTTTCTTTTTCCCTCTCTTGGCTGACAGGATTGTGTTCTCCTTCCTAGTACTGATGGCTACGTGGTGTGTGAGGAGTATAAAGAGGTCCTTGTTGCTGCCTGGGAGAATGAACAGGCAGAAATAGAAAAGAAGGAGATGGAGGTGAGAATTATTTTTGCAGCTTCCTTATTGTTACATTTATTAATAAGTTTCATTGAAACTGTGGGCAGTCAAACAGGGCAGGCTGTGTAAGTGACAAACACTGAGGGTTTTTTGATGATGGGTTAAAAATCTTGAAAGTTTCATTTTTCATGGGCATAAATGCATTGACACTCACAGTAGTAAAATTTTCTCTTTCCAATAACAATCCCCCACAGAAACGTGAGAAAAGAGCTCTGGGGAACTGGAAGCTGCTGACAAAAGGACTTCTCATCAGAGAGAGACTGAAGCAGCGCTACTCCATCAAGGTAGTCTGCATTTCCATTAGTCATTTCTTTTTCAGGATGTTATTTTTCTACCAATAGATTTTTTCACAGTCTTTCCAATGTGTTATATTTCCAGCTGTAGAGTAGAATTTCCAGATTGTAGTTGCTCAAAAGTCTTCAGCCAGTCAAAAAAACTACACCATAAATTCAATGTGATCATGTTCATCAAGGATTTGTTACTGTTTAATGTTTTATAAAGCACTGTGTTTTGTTTTTATTTTTAGTACTATTTTCTGTTTTGATATACCCCTTCTTAGATTTATTCCTCCAAGCCAAGCATGTAGCTAGCAGGATGAATGGAATGTATTTTCTTATGAACTTAAATGTTTTAGTTCTTAATCTTCACCACAGGGAGAAAGGTAAAAAGCCTGATCTTTTTAAAGCAGGTTTGGTTTTATTGTTCTATTGTTAAAAATGTTTTGCTTGTGTTGAAAGAATGTTTGATGTCCAGAAATAGAAGCACTTTGGGTGCCCCAAACCAGAGCAACCAACTTCTGTAAGGTCATTCAGTGTCACTGTGACCAAAGACAGGGCCTTGTAGAAAGGGGTAGTTATGAGTGATTCCTAGAGTGACTTTCTGATTTTCACACGTTTTTTCCAGACTGAGCCATCAGCACCTGAGACAGAGAAAGGGGAGGGATTCTCTTCTGATGAAGAAGGAGCTCCGAGCGCAGAGAGCACAGTGGGGAACACGGACATTTATTGGCCCCAAAATCGCCAGCTGGAGAAAAAAGAAGAGAAAACAACCAAAAAGAGCAAGCGAGAAAAGAGAGGAGAAGCAGCTCAGTTGTTCCCTTTTGAGAAATTGTGATGACAAGCTTTTCTCTGCTGTTTCCAGATGCAAGAACCATAGTCATGATGAAAGTATCCTTTGCCAGTTAGGGACCTAAGTCTTCCCATGCACTTGTGCTTTTGAGCTGTCAGGGCCCAACCTAATTCAGTATCCAGTTTGCTTTGGTATCACAGGTAATGAGATTCTTCCTTTCATCCTTGGACTTGGGAGAAGCAGACAAGCAGTTGCACCTTCTGAGATCACCTTGGGTTGTTGGGGTTTTTGCCCTTTTGGTATCACTCAGCACTAATAATTCAGCTTCCTGAGGCATTCCTTTTATTAGCAGTCCTTTTCCCATTTTTCTCATTTTCATTTTTCCATGCTTGCTCAGAACTAAAGCATCCATCTGCTTTTTACCTGCCTGCAGAGTGCTGGCCAAAGGACTGCTGATGCCTGCTTTGATCCATAGCTTACCCAGGCCAGTGGTGAGGTAGAGTTCGGGCCTTTCTGCCTCAAGGAGAAATACTTCCTCTAAGGTCTAAAAAAAAAAACCACAATTGGAAGGAATATGGAGAAAGCAATACTTTCTAAAGAATATTTGTATTTTGTGATGCCAGTTTGGCTTTTCAGCCTACCAACTTCCTTTACTTTCAGAAATCTTTTGCTTTGGAAGGGAGAAGCCCTGTTCTCCTTACAAACTTAAGGTTCATTATGCTTTCTTAAGTAATTTGAATATATACATATTTGTTTCTCTTTCTTATCAAGATCCTGCTCTGGAGCAAAACATGTAAAACTGGCTGAATATCACTGTTGTAAACAAAATTCACTAAAACCAGAGAGTTCTTGTTATCCAATACTGTAGCATTACAAAAACAGAATGTTAAATCTACTGAAGCTTTGTCTGCACTTTCGTGGTAGAATTACTGATCTGTCTTTGGCAGTATTATGTATCTAAATTCCACTGACACAGTCTCTTCAAAAATAGGAAAAAAATTAGTCATTGCTGCATATTGTCACAGAGGAAAGAAAATGGCTTTCATGTAATTATGTTCAGAAAAAATCTATTTTTGTACTCTATTTGTAGATCAAAATAAAGTTTAAAAAAATGAATATGTTGTCTGTTTTCTGAATGCACAGGTAGCCCCAGTCTCCAAAACAATACAAGAGGCTGTAGCAGTCAGGTTAAACCATCATATTTTTCAAATAATCTTACAGAAGCAAGGAAGTGACTGATTGCAGTGGTCAGTAAAGGGGAGTAAAAGCATGTCAGGCTGGCAGCAGCCTGGCATCCCAAACAAGCACATGGACCAGATTGCAGCTCTGCTGCTCTGAGGAACTCGCTTCCCAAAACAGGGAAATACTTGCAGGACAAACAAAACCCAGCTGTGCATCTCAGCCAACAACAGAAAACTAGTTCATGTGGAAGCTACAAACTAATCCTCCACCTACCTGGACACTACTTCTGGATAAAATATGCAATACTTATATTTAACAAAAAAGCCCAGAGACCAACCTTGTGAAAATTTTATTTTATTAAATATACAAAAGCTCAGCACTTCTGTAGAAAATTGTACGTTCCTCTCCAACAAGGGATGCTGGTTAGTGTCCTGCACCATGGGTAAAACAGCAGCAGTGAAACCCTGCTTCTCCCCCCATGGAGCACAATTCCTGACTGCTGGAGCCCAGGTGAGCAGCAGGACCATGTGCAGCACCACTGCCCTGTGCCACCTGCACACACAGGGCCAGCTGGACCCTTTCACTCACTGCTGCTTTCACCAGCAGGACTGAGCCAAGACACCAAACTGACAACATTCAAATACCAAAAGAATGAAAGTAATTAAGACTAATAATTACAACTACTCAAAGCATTTATGATTTCTAACCCAGATTTCTATTTCAGTACCATTTCTAGCAAACGCTTCTATGTACGTTCAAGTCAAGTTCCTTTGGTGCAGAGAACACTCTTCTGATAGTCATAAATAGATTTCATAATTGAAGACATTATTTCTGTACTGAACTGTGTATACTTACAAAAAACCCCAGCACAGAGTAGTGTAGGGAAGGCCCATCTGAAAGGCAAACTCCAGCTTGGAGAGACTTAAAACAGCTACAAGAGTGTCTCTAGCCACAAGTACTGCTTTACAGCAGAAGTATGTAAACATGAGCCATCACAACACTACAAGGCATTCCTCTAACATGATACAAAACTAACAGTTTAGGCTACTAAAATCTATGAAAACTAATCAGGCAAAAATGTTTCCATTACTTAATTTCATGAAGTATGTTCATTGTCCTTACTAAGTCAAATTCAAGAAAGCAACAGTGTACACAGCAAAAAAAAAAACCCCAAATATTTTAAAGACTACACAGTCAGTTATAAAATTTAACGTTGTTTCAAGGCAGTAGGTTTTATATTTACAGGTGAATGACCTCTGAGTATCCCTTTAAGTGCAATTTGAAGTGAAATTTTTGAACCAGTTCTGCAATGTTATAGTCCAGGCTATCATTTTGAATGCTTAGCCAAGAAGAATTTGAGAGACTTTTAAAAAGCTGGGGGAAATCAGTGTTTCCTAATAAATTTTCCCAACCTCAGAGCACTGATAACCTGGCCACTCATTACATCAATGTCTTTGAAAATTCTAAGTCCAAAAGCACAGGGTTTACATGAGTGTTGAGTGGAATTTATCTAAGCTGTATTTTTCCTTTGAACACACAGGCTGCCAAACAGCCAAAGGAGTGTTCCTAACTGTGCAAACAAGAAAGGCAGCAGAGGGAGGGTTTGTCAGAGACAGGTATGCACATGTATTTCCTAAGGATATCTAACCATGGTCCATGGGATGCAGCTGGCACTTTCTCCAGAACACACAAGGTGCCCCACCCAGAAAGGCCTTGCCAGTTCTCACATCAAGGGGAATTACTAAGCAGTAAGAGGTACAAATCTGCTTGTTCACGAACTTACAATCAACACATACACTCCAAAATGCCTTTTTCCCCAAAGCTGATGTTACTGACTTATACAAACAGCATCCTACAGTCCTATGGAGCACATGTACCAATAACCACATTCAAGCCCCCTCCCCAGCTCTCAGTGCTCGCTGCTGAGCTGTGATTTGCTGTAAGCTTGCTGCAGGAACCAGGACAGAAATGCACTTGAGAAGGTTCTGACAGGACTCAGCTCAAGACCTGAGCAGCTCCTGCTCACTGCTGCTTCTTGGGCGGCACGCGGGCCCTGGCCAGCGCGATGGGGACGGCGGCGAGCAGCGCCAGCAGCAGGGCCCACAGCGGGCGGTAGAAGAGCCAGCCCGCGGCGATGGTCAGCAGGGACAGAGAGCTGGCCACACACACAGCAAACGCCTTCAGCCCAAGGTTAACCAGCTCCCTCACCACAGGAAACCAGTCCACTGCAGACAGAATTAAACACGGGACAAAGCAGTTGGCAAAATGATCGTTCGAAAGAAAGTCCGATTTGTGCCCAGGATCTGCACGCGAATGATTGCAATCAAGTCAGACTAAAATTATTTATCTAGAGCACTGGATAAGGCATTTCAGCAGAGTATCCTCAAGGCATTTGATAGTTAAGCAACAGCTAAACATATAAGGCAATGCTAGCCTCTGCTCTACAGAAAGTAATCCAAACTGAAGCCTGGAGATTTGTCCAAGGCTTGAGAGGCAGAGGAGACAGATAGCCTTGCAGCTATGGAGCAAGTCTAGGGCAACTGATACAAGATGCTAGAAAAAAAATTCATTTCTGGCAACAAGAAATCTTGCAGCAGCATGTATATGGATAAATAAATCAGGGAAAAAAGTTCACAGCTACAAAGCAAGTGGTATCTTTGATGTCTGAAGTTTACACAAGTCTGAGATGTTGTCCTGCTTTTTTGTTTTCACTCCAGCATTTTTCTATGCTAAAAGGATAAACAAAACCTTTCTTTGCTGTTTGTTTACCATAGTGTAGAGTAATCAGACACAAAGTCCTATTTCTATACAATTAATGATTAGGACCTGTTGGGGGATGAGTTGTGTGTGGGTGCAGAAAGTAATTGTATTGCAGCACCTTGAGTTAGATTTGAAAGAACCAGCCCAACACGTGCTTCAGCTTCTGATTTTGGTAACTACGGGGCTGGGATCCTCTGAGACTGGCAAAAGGTATTTGTGTGGGTTTTTTTAATGTTAACAAAGCAACCAGAAGGCTTTGGGGTCCTGTTTACTTGCAGTCACCTATAGTGACTTTCAGATCAAATCCAGTCTCAGTTCAAACCAGATTCTTCCTGGACTCCAAATTAATTAACTGCATATGGGAGCAAAAGAAGACTCTCCAGAGGTTATAATATTATTTCTAGATCATTCTACCTTTCTGTATAAAACTTACCTAATGTGTAAAAGATTCGGGTCATCAGGCTGATGCCTACAAACATTGAGAGCCAGCCTGCTGCACGGAGGGCCCAAGTCTTCATGGTGTTACTCTGTTGCTCCTTCTGAAACGCTTCCTGGAAGCAAACATGATGACATGTTTCTTGGTTTCTTTCAAGAGCCTCCTAATTCCAGTGTATTATGAGCCAATCCGAGCCAAGAGCATTTCAGCAGTACAGTTTCCCTCACAGAAGATACCCTGCAGAATGAGCTGCAGGGTCTGCTTGTGCAGTATGGCAACGCACGAGGGAAACTGGCTCTTTTCTTAATTAAAACAACCCAAAAAGCAATATTCAGCACTACCCACAGGCAGAAAGCACACAGGTTATGATGCAACTGGGTACATTCAACATTCTTGTGGAAAATGAGACACTAATAAGTAACAGTAATAAAGAAGGAAGGGTCTGACTTCACTGTGCTTGGGGGAAAAGCCAACAATATCCACCGATGGCTGAAGGAAAGGTGTGTGAAAGAGAGCAAGCTGGATGGAAGGCAGACAAGATAAAAGGTATGTGTGCATTTCATCAGGCAAAGCAAAGCATCTCTGTGAAAGACTTCTGAGTAAGATTTTTTTAAAATGGTTGAGTGACCCTCTGGCTCAACAAAATGTTCACATGAAGATGGCTGGGACATTAGAAAGCACTAAAGGGTAAGAGATGTGTAAGACTGAGTGATTACTGATACACACAAGTACTCTGAATTATTCATTTGTAACAAGTTAATTTTCAATTACATAAAATTCTATCTAATGAAGATTCAGAGCTTACAGCAGAGGGTTGATTTTACTGCTATTCTTTCAAGTCAAAACAAAAGCCTTTTTAACTGTTCTTGGGAGTTCCTGTAAACTCTTGACATCTGGGGTTTTTTTTACAGCAGGGCATGAAACAATCATTAATGGACAGAAAGCTACTGAAAGGAGTAAATGAATCACCAAATTGGTGGAGCATGCAGGATTTATTGGAACATAATGCTCTGCCTGAAGGTTCTTTCTCAGCCAGAACATTAATAAACATTTCAAACAAGCCTGAACTCCTGTTATAAGGAGCTGAAGAGAGAATTGCTCTTATGGTTTATTTAATGAAAACTTGATTTTTACTATTTTTACACGTGACTTTTTCAAAAGCATGTGCTTGCATGTGTAAGTGGGAAACAACCAAGGATCACATAAAAGCAAATTGAGAAAGCACAGAAACAGTGTTTAAAGCAAAAAGCATGTTCAACACCAACACAAAAAAAAGAAAGAAGACTACCTTAGCCAGAATTACTTTACAAAATAAAAAATAAAAACCCAGGAATCATTACAGCCAAATTATTTACTGCTAGTGGGCAAAGAATGGCATTTTCTGCAACACAAGGAACATGCAGAAACCTGGAAGCAAACACAGGCTACAACCTATTGTCCCAGGAGAGAGAAAAGCCACTGTTAACACTGAGTATCTCCTCCTCTAGAGCAGGCTAGAAGGAGAAGGGCTTCCTCCTCTGCTGCTCCTGCATTACCACCTCCAGTGTCAACCCTTCACTAGTACAGTGTGGTATCTCACCTCCACAGAGAGATCCCCAGGGTACAGAATCTGCAGAACATCTCCAGACTTGGTATGATACGGGACCAGCTGATCACCTCGCTGCCGAGCAATCACCGTCACCTTGGAAGAAAGGGAAAAGTATTTAATGGTTACTGAGCTGGGAACAGAGTTTGCAAAATACACAAACAGCTGAAGACTCACCTTATCAGCAGAGCCCAAATGGGGATCATCTCCACTCAGACCTGCATAGAAGAAAGACACACGAAGGTCTCCCACCTACAAAAAAGAGAAGACTGGAAGTCAAGCAAGATTGTTTTACAAAGGACAATCAGAGGAAAGACAACTCAACGTGGGAACATCCTTCATTTATCAACACTTTTTCAGAACATTAATGTCATGTCAAGCCAGAGGATAGCCAGGATGACTTTCAAGCTGTAGTTTTTCAGGGCTAGATAACTGACAGCTGAAACAGAAGAGTTCAAATGCTCTTTTGCAATACCCTCTCTGATTAAGCTGCAGGAGCACATTAACACCAATGATATGCTTTGTTCATCCCTTGTCATTTTTTCTTTTTGGCAGAGCAGGGCAAGCAGCACAAGCTGACAACAAGCTGTTTGATTGTACTCCTCAAGGCAGAGGTAGAACCCACCTCCCAGCACCATCCCACGTCTTTCCATTTAAAAGCACAGCAGACTCAAGAAAACAGAGAACAAAAGGGATCAGAAGCTTTCTGCAAGAGAAGCATTCATTCTGAAGGGCTGCACTAAGGGAGTCATCCTGTGTGATGGTCTGCACTGCATTTTCTAGATCTTTCAATAGAAATGGGACATGCCCCAATTCCTTTCTCACACACAAGGAATCCATGCCTTGGTTTATCTTTCCCATCTTACTTCTGGCCGCCTGGGGTTCTCGCTGTGGTAGAAGTAATCTCCTCCTCGGGTCACATCAGCATGGGGATCCTCAAGGTGTGACAAACTCAACTGCTTGAAATCATCAATTTTATCCACGAGACCTAAGCAGAATAAAGCATCCATCTGAGGTCCAGTGTCTAACCTGCTACAGCCAATTTGCTGGCTGGCTTCCTGATTATCACTTGACATGACAGCCATTGTGGAATGAACCAAAGTCCACTGCTGATGCAACAGCAGACACAGAACCAGTACAAAACAATCCTTACCCTTGGAAAGAACAAAGCTGCCAACCTGGACATTAGGAGAAACAGCAGTGAAAGACTCCACAGCCATGGCACTGAGGAACAGAGAGTCCCAGAATTATGATCGAACTCTTGGTTTGCAGTATGTAATATACAGCACAGAAAAGGCACCATGGCAAACATCAGGAGAAACTCAAAGAGCTAAATGACTGTCATGATGTAAAAATCCACCAAGAAACTGTGCCCAGACTGCACACTGTTGGAGCCATTAAGATAAGACAAGGCATGACTGCTCTGAACTGTTCTAATTTATGCCTTAATTCTCCCAACTAGTAAAAGAACAACAATTTCCATCTACTTCACTGTGTTATGAAATCAGTCATTTAGCTTTCATCTTTGATCAGATCCAGTGACAATCCAGAGGGACTGTGCCAGATGCTCCCTTACCTTGGGTTTTTGTGTCCAATTTCTCGATCAAAGTTTCTGCTGTTCACAACTTCTGATTTCCACTCTGTGTCTAAACAGAATGATAGAAGGTTGAGGTAAAGACACTCCCATCTTAGTTACTGAAGACATCTCTCAATCAATTCATCAGTCCTAGGTTACACTTCTAGTAATACTGTTTACATTATGGTATGTATGTGATAGTCTGTACTGATACTTAGATCCATTCTCCTAGCATACTAACACGGAATGGCAGGATTTAGGGGAAATAAAGTGATTTTAGGGATAAAATTGTAACTCAGCTTTGCTGTTGGCATCTTCCATGATCAGGCTTTGATTCCTGACTCTTTGGGAATAACCTGCTTTTGTGAGGAAAGTCTGTGAGCTCTGCTGGAACTAGCAGAGCTGGAAAGAGCAGCAGAGAGAAACCACCATGTACTGACTGTAAGCCCACCCCAGTCCCTGAACTGCCCCACCAAAGGGAGTGAGTGTAACCTGTGGTGGTAACAAGTGACAGGAGGCAAAGGGAAAGGAGTCTGGAGTGAATTTGAGCCTGGAAAAGGGTGAGACAATGTGTTTTGTCAAGCCCGAATCAGTAATTAAACATTGATTTTAACTGACAGTAAGTTTTCCCTAAGGTGAGTCTGTTTTGCCCACGATGGTAACTAGACCTCTCCCTATCTTTATTTCAACCTGTCCTTCATCCCTGTCCTTTCCAATCTCTCCCCCACTCCTGTTGAGGGGAGAGTAAGCAAGCAGCTAATGTGGGTCCATGGCTGTCAGCCAAGGCTAACCCACCACAGATAATAACATGTAGACATTAACTGGAAAGAATCCAACAATCTTGAGAGGGCAGCTGTTTTTTTAAATGGCATTTCTTTTTGTTCCCTGCCACTGTAAAGATGTTCTTCACAGCTCACAACCACCAGCTTTGCCCCTTATGTACTTTCATGGTACAGGGTCCCCATGTTTCAGTATTTTTATATGATCACATGCAGAAACTGCTGCATGCCCACATTACACATCCATGTGCTTTTTCATCAGAGATAAATGAGGCACAGAGACCAATCTCCAAATACACGATGACTCAGGGTACTTTTCTGCCACTGGGTAGATCAGAGCAACGTGCCCAGTTCTGCTCCTGCCAAAAAAGCTCTTGGCAAAAGCCACAGTGCACATCAGAAGATGCTGGTGGTTTCCACTAGCTGGTATCAACAGCTAAACAGGTTCTCAACGGCTCCCTTACAGGCTGGAGCTACACTGCTCTTCCCTGCCTATTCTCTTCTGCTCACAGCTGACATATTCCCAATTCCATCTGAAGGGCAATCTCAGGTGTAGTTTTGAACACACTCCCAGCTCTGCACATCTCCTGTCACTGAGGACCTTATGGGTCCTATCTCTGGGACATCCTATCCCTGGATGCTTCTCTGAACCTCTAAGAGTTCCAAAAGACGATTGAGATTTGCTGTAGCGCTTGCTTGCTGACAGTCCGTCTCCTTTCACCTCAGTTACCCCAAGAAAGGGAGGCTCTGTCATTTGTTTAGTAAAGAAAAATTTTGCTTATTTCTTCAGATTCCTTTTCTTTCTTTTCCAGGAAGAAAATACAGGTTTTACAACAAAAGTCAAAACATACATAATACACACATTGCATAAAAATCCACAGTTAAATGCGTAAAAGAAAGGGGACTTTCTGTTGATTGACTCACTGTATGAATACTTTGTCTCTTTCTTAATCTCACCATTCTCTTCATATTCCCTGCAGAGAAAAGGGGCTGGGATGAGAACCAAAACAGTGCACACACACCCCTGCTCAGGGCAGAATACACTTTACCAGTGAAATGCACAGGCAGATCCCTGGCAACACAAACTTATCTTTATACACAACCTAGCTCTTCTCTGAACTACCTGCTCTGAAGACAGAGATTCTCTGTACAAGGAGAAGATTATACACAGACACTGAACAGCCACAACCCTTTCATTCCCATGTTTTCAACAAGGAGGAGTGGACTAAACTGATGAGGAACAACCAGAATTAAATACAGTGAGACAAGCTGGCTCTAATCAAGTCTTTGACAGATGCTGCACCATAAGCATGCTAAAACTGAGAAATTATTTTTCACACCTTCACAACCTCTGACTTTTTTTTTATATGACATGAAAGACATTTGGAATGTGAATTCTGTGCAGTCACACCTACATCATACCTACATCATAGCTAATAATATTCATACCACTGTCAGTGGAATTACCAGCAACAGCAGAAACGTTTTCCTTGTTTGGCTTGCAACTATTAGCAGAGTGGTTAACATTTCACTACAATTCTGCAATTTGCTTTAAAAAGGTACAAAGACTGCAATATTGCCTATTACGAACCAATCTGAGTGTCTGTCAAGCAACTAAAANAAACTTCTCAAACCACGACAAGTTGTAAAAGTAAAGTCTTTTAATTATTAAGGATAAGGGGTAGCAGAATATTCTAAAAATCATGTCTTGGTTTAGTTAAGTAATTCAATTTGCACATATGTACAGTGCCCAAGAAATTAAGAGATTGAAGTTAAACAAAATCAGGAAGTGGAAACATTTGATAAAAGGCCTTGGAGGTTACCCAAATTTTATCCAGATGTAAATTCTGCATCACTGACCATCTACAGGACCTAATATCTCCAAGGAAATTAAAAATCCAAGAGGCCTAGAATTATCTATAGTTTTTTACTTTTTTTTCCTTCGGTATAGGGAGAGAAAAAATCTTAAGATTAGATCCTGTTAATATAACAGTCTTAAAAACAACTTTTAAAGATTATTTTCACTTACTTAGAATCTTCATATTCTACCCACTGGTACATTTCCACGTTACGCTTCAGTTTGACAGCCTGGATGGAGAGCCCATAGCTGGGGTCAAACAGAGGCTGTACAAAAATGAAAGAAAATAGCAGTCAGTCTAAATGCTGTACCTCACAACCTCAAACACTGTACTTTTATTACTGAACCCATTTACATACCTCACTCTACACAGTTAGCAATGTGTTACACACAGGTGAATGCAGTATAAATGTTATGAAAGACAAAAAGGAATGTCTGTTTTACTGACAAATCTGACCTGAAGAATCATCATCAAACATTATCCCATAGTGAAGAATGAAATCAGAACTGCTGACTATGGGTTTACAGGTTTCAGTCTTCAAAGCAGGAGATTTTGTTTTGCTGGAAGGTGCTGTGTTACCTTCTGCAATGTGGGTGGAACATGGAAAATGTCACCACTACTGAAAAGTCAGAACTTGCAGAGCTGCTGTGCTGCAGGAGCCTGAAGACTTTACAGTATCATGGACACACAACAGGTTCCCTATACAAATAGCAATGGAAATTATCCATGAAAGGCACTGTGAGGGCAAACACAGCTAGAGCTGGCACTTGGCTTGGGAGAAGGGAGTCCAAAGCCATTCAGCATCTCCCTGATTCCAGGCCAAGAACCAAAGCTTGGGTTGTAGCTGGCAATGCTTAGAGGAAGAGAAAAGCTACGTATCTTCTCCTGCATATCAAACAAAACTTTAATTTGCAAAGACTCTTCCTTCCCTCCAAGCCTGAAATACTCATATGTTCAAGGTACTGTTGTTGTTACCTTAGATGTACTCAGAGCACCAGCCAAGTGCACCAGTCTCCCCTCATTCTGCTGAGAGATACTGTGGATGCTGTCAAGAGGGACCACAAGAGAAAGCCCCTCATCAAGAGACTTGGCTGTCCTTAAAGCTCGTCCCTGCAATGAAGAAAACCAAAATCAAGTTGTGGAGAATCACTGGCACAGCAGCATTTTGTGAAAAAGGTTAGCACAAGTGAACCACAAGGAATGCTTGTATATTCAGCTCAAGGCAGACTGTCAAAACACACTTGTACTTCTCTCTCTGTGTCTCACCCAGTTTGGGCCAGTACTTCTTACCCAGGCAGCAGGACCATTAACACTGACTGAGCTTCTCAGACACAAATCATTCCTACAAGGGTCCAAAGTTATTGTTCTTCACCTCTTACCTTGTTCATCATTCATGAATAACTGCAAAAATGATACAAATTATGGTTCATTTTTCTGCAGACCCCTACTGACTCCTTGGCAGTTTTCCCTGTCTTACCATCATACCCTGGTGTGCTTTTTTTCTGCAAAGTCATTGAAACTGGGAGTAGTTATTTTTCCTCTTGTAGAGGTATAAAAGGAAGTCTTAGGTGAAAATTCACAAAATCCTGCTCCCCACTCCAAAACTGCCAAAACGTGTATTTTTTCAATGGCACGGTGTTAGGATTCCTGCCTTACTTTCTTTTTTTTTTAATCTAAACCCAAAACATAAAATAATACTGAGAATAAACAAATAAGGAATACCCCCAATTTTGCAAGATGGTGTATGAAATCTTTTATTGCAATTATAACAACACCAGAAATGAGGACCTTTTGTTTTCCAAAAAAAAACAAAGAGAGAAGGCTGGAACGTGGCTGGCTTATGCAACCCTCTTACAATAACACCACAGACTGTTTCTACATCAGTTGACAAGTTTTGGATCTTATCTCTCATCACACACTCACACTGCCACTGTCTCTACTACACCCAGTTCTACAGAAATACTACCTGTGACCATGAGATTTCACTCTTCTGTTATATCCCAAGCATAGGTACCAGGTCCCCAGACAAAACCTCCTCTTCTCATGGGTGAAATAATAAAGCTGTGTGCAAACAGTGATAGCATTTCACTTACTTCATTGGTAAAAAGAACGTAGAAAGCCAGAAGAAACGTCACAAGTCCCATCAACATGCCTCCAGAAGTCTCACTGAGCCGCTCCAGGAACCCTGGTTTGGGCTCACTTGTGATTTTAACATGCTCTTTTCTGCTGCCTGTGTCAGAGAACTGTTGGAAATAAACCAAAAGTGCAATATTGGTGTGAAAGGGGAAAGCATTCAATTTCAAAACAAGTCTTTTAGCTTTGTTAGTCCTGCCTTGGACCAAAACTTTCCCATGTGTATTAAATGCCTCATCACGCTTTTGATACCAGAAACAGTCAATAAACAGATCTGCAGCCTGATAGAAAAAAAACCCCACAGTTTCTATTATCGTGGTTTAACATGTTCCGTCAAACTTTCTTCAGCCTGCCTCCAGGTTCTTTATTTGGTGTCCACACCCTGCATTTAGGCCATGACCAACTGAGCAACAGCCCTGAATTCCTGACCAGCTAAAACATTGCTATAAATAACAAATTATGATTCACCTCACCAGTGAAAAGAGTGCCTGCACACTCTAAAATAATTATATCCCGGGCAACAATAACAAGGCAGTGACACAGGACAAACATGAGAGCCCGGGGGTTCATCTGTGCGTATGCGGGCTGTGGGGAATTACCAAGATCCAACTTTAGCACAGCACACGAGCAAGGCAGGGCATGGGGGCTCTCTGGCTTCTCTGGTGATGCCCGGGGGGCTGTGAGCGGCCCAGGGCCCCGGTCCCAGCCCGGGCAGCTCGGGGGCGCAGGGGCCGACAGGGAGCGGCGGCGGGGCCGGAGCGAGCAGCACTTACGTTCCTCGACATCCTGAGCCTCTCAGTCCCGCCGGGAAGCACGGCAGAGGGGCTGCCAGAACCGCGTACCCACAACCGCGCCCTCCTCCGCCTGAGGGCTCTCCTGCCCCGAGCCGCTCCCCGCCCGAGCGGCGCACGCCGGGACGCGTAGTTCCCGCCGCGGCTGGGAAGCCCGGCCTTCCTTCCTTTCCTTCCTCCCTCCCTCCCTCGGGCCGCGCGCGGGGCAGGCGGGAGCTGTAGTGCGGCGGGGCCGGGCCTGCCGGAGCCCCGCGGCCGGCAGGAGGTGCGTCAGCGGCGGCCGGCGGG
>VZRZ01001598.1:1763090-1799186 GCA_013398175.1 Climacteris rufus | reverse complement strand
TCGGGTGTCCTCCCAATGTCACCCCTCCGGGCGGGCTCGCCCTGAGGCGGCCGGGGTGGGTGCGCCGCGGGGTGACCCCGCGCTCCGCGCAGCCTGTGGGGGGAAGGCGCAGGCGGAGGGGGGAAGAGGCGCGGAAGCCGCCCGCGGTCCGTGTGTGGCGGCGGCAGCGCTGCCTCGCCTCCCGCCGCCGACCTTTCTCCTCGCGGAAGGCGGGAAGGCCGGCGGGGCCATGAGGCGGCTCCGGGCGTGAGGGACGGAGCGGCCGCAGCCGGTCGGGGCTGCCCCCGCAGGCACCGGGTTCGGCTGTGGAGGAGCTGAGGTGTGCGGGCAGGGCAGCTCCCGGCCGCCGAACGGCTCCTGCCCGCAGGGGTTCAATTTCTCCCAGCTTGGCTTAGTGGCCAGAGGTGTGGGGTTTTACCTTTCTCGGGATAGATGGACAGGGTGCGTAGAGCGCGGGCTTTATGTTTTTTATCTGTATTATGTTGTACAGGTTGTGGTATTTATGAGGCTTGACCGCTTCTTAAAATGAGAAATATATAGATAGCTATATATGTATATCTATATGTATATAAATAGACTTGGCCTCTTAAGTAATGCACAGTGTCTAAATGTAAAGTTTCAGGCTGGAAAAAAAGCCATTCTGTAGCTCTAAATGCTATTTTAAAGTTGCAAACTTTGACACAATGACTGCTGATTATATACTGTAGTGAGGTAGTCATAACCTATGGACCTCTTTTATGCTTTAGGCTGTGCTTTGTTAAGTTTTGCAAGGTCTGGAAGTTGCCTTATGCAACCCTATAAAATTGCAGTGATGGGGTTAGAGTTCACATGTTTCTAGTTCCTTTTATATAAGACGTGACAAAACATTCCACATTGTGAAGTTTGCTGGAGTACAATGCAGAGTTGTCAGAAAGCTGTTTCACTTTTTAAAAAGTTTTAGTTTATCTGTTTCTCAGATATATTTAAATGCATATTGGTTACTGAGCAAAGTTAAGTTACTGAAGATCCAGTGGCTGAGGTGTTATTGAGGTGCCAGAAGATACTAATTTGTAATATGCCAAGTCACTGTAGTGACCTTTATGAATTTGGAGAATTCTTGGGGAATTTAGTGGCTTTTTCCCACTGAAGGAATACTCAGTTGTGCTTTCAGAAGAGTTTGAGCTGGCTGTTCTTTTTTGCCTGTACGTACCTCAGAGTGTTTGTTACAGCTTCACAGAGTTGTTAGAAAACTAAAATCACCTAAGTTTCCAACCAAGCCTCCCCTGACCCTACTATGGAACTTTTTGGTTAAATCAAGAGCAGGAAGTTTGCTGTGTTGGATTTCTGTCCTTTGCAGTGTTCACAGCACCTTTCACTATAGTCAGTTCTACATGGTGATGGTTCTCTTCAGTATTTCATTAAGGTGATTACTGTATCATATCACACTAGTCTTTAATGAACAGCAGAGCACCATTAGGATACTTATTACTAAGTATCCTATTGAACACTTTACTCTTACTTAGTATGGTTTTTCTTTCACTCTTCCTTTTTTTTAGTCTAATCCCTTCACCTCTGTTAGTCCTGATAATGCAGTTGTTTTGAAGCAGCTTTTTAACTTAAAAGTTCAATGAACTGTACTGTGATCTGCAGCCATTACAGGACATTGCTATGAACATTGGAACTTCAGAAGAGCAGAATTTCAGTGTGTGTGTGTGTTCCTCTCAACTAATAACTGTTCTCATTGAAGGTGATTTTTAAGTACAGTTCATTCACTATTAACATTAGTGCATCACACTGAATATCTCATTAGCTTGTGGTGTTCAGCAATTTTGTAAATGACTTTTTCTGTCTTACATGTCTCTGAACTTTTGCTTCTTGTCTCCTACATGGTAGGAAAAGACAGAATAATATTTGCAACCAAGGAGGACCATGAGACACCGAGCAGTGCTGAGCTGGTTGCAGATGACCCTGATGACCCTTACGAAGAACAAGGTCAGTAATGAGCAGAAGAACAGAAGTAAGGAGTGGTATCTCATATATAAAAGCAAAAACAATAAAAAAAAAAAACAAACCAAAAAACCCTGTATCAATTAGGATAGCTTACTCATTTTTATAGACCAAGGCCAGCTGCTTATGCAGTAAATACCCAAACCCTTGGCAGTTTTAACTGCGTAATTAGGACATCACAAATGACATGCTCTCCTTACAGTGGTTTTTTTTTTCCTACACTTGTAATGCTTTTCCTTAGTGGACTGTTCCAATAATCAGTTGATAGCTTTTAGTTTTGGGTAGTAGCCAGGGATATCCAGGAAAACATTTTCCTTTTATTAGCAAAGTTAGAGCTTAATCAGTGAAAATCATGGTTGTTTTTCTTCTGTTTGAAGTAACACTATGCAATTTTCAGAGAAGCTGGAGTCAGTTACATACCACTGGCATTGATGTGAGTTGCTCACCTGCCTTTGTGCAGCTGAAATTGCATAATTTGGTGGGTTTTGAATATCAGATTCAGTATCAATTATATCTGGCTAATCCTACACTGTAGTGGTAGCAATATAGTCACTGTCCTTCAGTGGTACAGGTAAGTTCAAATTACTGAGTTCAACTCTAATCGTCTTGCCTTGAAACAAATAAAAATTTTCAGTGAAGATTGCGGTTCTTCTATGAAGTAGATCTAACATGCAAATAGAGATTTAAGAGAGGAGAATATTTCTGAGATCAAGACTTAAAATATTCTGGTTGCACAGAACATGTTTTAGATTGTTTCTAATCATGATGATTAACTAATTTTCGCCCTAGGTTAATAACTGTAATGCACGTCTGGGAATTTAGGTTAATTTTTTTCTAACTGCCTGTATGTTTACAGGTTTTTTTAACCTCATTTTGTGTGAAGTGATTTCAGTGGTGTTAGCTCAACTGAGATTGAAGTAAATTCCTCACACTTCTTGAAATTTAGTTAGAAAGTGAAAGTTATGCCATTGGCTCCCAGACCTTTAGAGGGCAGCATTTAAGCAGTTTAGCAGCTGGAGCACACGGGCTCTTTGTTAGCTGATATGGTACATAACGTAATTTGAACCACGCTTTGCTATGTCATTAAAATAACTTTTTATTTTCATTCATGCATTTGTGTTGAAATGATACTGCATTTATCTGCCTATTTTGGCTTCATTGCAACTCTGTGTAGTCAGCTATGTATCTAAAAGCTTTGCTCATCAGCAGTGATAAGTCTGTTCAGTTTTATTTATTTATACCCCCATATATTTGGGTAATAAACTAATCAAAATTGAAAGAATCACTTTCTTCTTGTTAAAATGCCATATTAATTGATTGCTTTTATGTGTATTTTGCTGGATATGGAAAGGCTGTGGTGAGGAGGGAAGGTGATGGGGTTTTTTCCCTGGCAGTCCTGCACTTACAGCATGTTAGGTCACTTTTTTCTCAACAGTAGATGAGAGAAGAAAACAGGGAAAGCCAGAACTTGTTATGTCAGGGACACCTTACACTGACAATGTGTGTCTGTGGATTGAAAATGAGAAACTCTGCAAACTATATTTAAATACTGTTAATAAACTGGGGGCGGGGGGGAGTGTGTGTTTGAATTTCTTTGTTAGTTTGTTGGGTTTTTTCTTAGCCTAATCGACCTAGGGCTGCAAGGCATTAGATCACAACAGGGAAAATGGACATAGCACAGAATGTAGCTGCATCTAATGGGAGTGAAGCTTGTGGGCAGAAAAGACACAGGCAAAGTGGTTTGGAGTAGGGTGAAGTGCAGAAGCTCTGGCTTGCATGGCTTTTATTTAAAAGAAAATTGGAGAGGGGTTGCTGTACCTAATGTAACATGCAGGCTTTTCTAATTTAACTTCTACTTGGAATGGAAGACTTGGTTTCCAGTGTTCAAATTCTGTTTTATAATTAACTATAATGACTCTTCTGCTGTGCTATACAGACCAATCATATCTGGTAAAGAACAGATTCATTATGTAGACCTGCCATAATCTGCATTGTTTTACAGTACACCTGAAACTTTTGTTTGAGGTTTTGTTTTTTTGTAGGGGCCTTTTGCATACTTAAGATAAACATGTAGTGTGATATTTGGTATTTTTTGATAGTTCTCATTTTGCCCCAGACATGAACAGACAGTAGTCTTTGAACAGTCTGCTTGAGTCAGTAGATCAGTCAGGAAAACCTGTGTTCTGTTCTCCTTGGGAGAAAAAAAATTGTATACTATTCTTATTTCTATCAATTTTTTTGTTGTTGTTGTGTCAGTTGGGAGATTTTGGTAGGCAAAATGTTCATGATTCACTTTAACCTGAAAACATTGAAAGAAAAAAAGCCATGTGAAGAGCAAAGGCAGAAAAACTGAAGTTCAAGTTAGCATTTCATGTTGCAGCAAAGCTCACAACTCACTGTCTGTGCCTTTTGACAGCTGTGGCTGATGGAAACAAATTAAGAATTCATTTGCCATGGTTCTGAAATAGTATTGTTACTGTAAAGCTTGTTTCTGGTCCTATGTCTTGCAGATGGTGGAATTTAAACATGAAAGATTCCTGGTTTTCACTTACATCTTGGCTGCCATCAGTTAGAATAGTTTTTTATTTTATTAAGCTTATATGAAGAAGGCACTGATGAGTTTTATGCATGCAAAGTGATTTTTATTGGTATTACAGCTGTGATGGGAAAGTTGGATAAAAGCACTTATGGAGTTGGACCTCAAACACATTGTTGCTCGTCTTTCCCTTCTGTTTTTCCAGATTTGTTCCTGTCATCTTATTTTAGAGACAGTTTTAAAGTGGTTTCTACAGGGGAGTGATGAAGCAAAACCCCTAACTCTTTTAAGAAAGAACTTGATGAATGATCAGATGTACAGGACTGTTTCTGTGACTGATGATATCCCTTTCAATCCTGCTTCCTATGTGTCTGTCCTCTTACACTGAGATAAACTTGTTATTGGAGTGTTTGTCATGTAACATAGAAGAAGCTTTTCTGAGAACAACAGTGGGACTTCCTTACAGCAAGTCCAAAGCCAAGTGTTGCCATAGATGCAGTGGGCCTGCCTTTGCCCATGGCATGAACAGATTCCATGAGCCACCAGACATTAGGCTGTGTGAGGTCAGCAACCAGTTGCTGACACAAGTATTTGTCTGCTCTGATGTAAACAGGGTTGTTTTTTCTTCCACAAGTGCAGGTTCAGGTAGATTATGACCCACTGGATCAGTGAGGTTCAGGCTGCATTTGAAAGAGTTTGTAATACCATTTTAGTTAAAAGTAGTAATCCCATCTATTGCAGGCTTGCAGTTCATGGAGGGCACTGGATGAAATCTGTTTCCGATTTAATTGTGTTCTGAGCTTGCTGATGGACTTACTGATGTGTGAATTCTGCTGTGATTATCAATGAGGAAATGCTTGCCTTATTCATCTCTATTTTTGTTTTGTTTTGCTAAAGCACAGTTTCTGTGCACAGAACATCTGAAACTGATGCTGTTTCAGTGATCAGGCGTAAGTCACTGCTCTTGTGATATCACAATGTATTGTTTATGGGATAACTCACGTTGTTTACAAGGCAATTCTGGTTCTAAAAGGAGCAATTAAGAGAATTATTGTACAAATAGTTTGATTGCTGTAGTAACTTCAGGATAATTTCAAAATGTGTTTTTTTCTCTTTAAAGTGTTAGAAAAATGACCTTAAAATGACTGGTTGATATTAGCAAGGAGGAATATAGGACTTCAAATTCTAGTTTACAAAGCAAGTGGTATTTCTTCTACACTGCATGATTAACATGTTTCTGCTTTATGTCATCCTTGCCAATGAGGAATCTGGCACCAGCCACCCATTTTCTTGTCTCAGAAGTCCTGCTTTTCCTCCTGGCAGCCAGAGATGCCATGATGCACTGGACTAGGTGTATCTTCTCAATACAGTGAATATTACAGATATTTTACAAAACCGTCTTGCCAAATGAAGCATGATCCATAGAAAACTACAATTTATTGAATTCTGTGGCAGTATTTTAGGTAATGTCAAGTTGTATCAGGGCCTGAATATAATTTCACGTTTGAATCAGAATTAGTGCAAATTTTTACCTGCCAATAGTGTTTTCATACCCCCTGCTGAAGGGAAAGTGCTTAAACTTAAAGTTAATGCACATACTGTCAGCTTCTGCAGAAACTCAGCCTGGAGATGAAGTTAGAAAAGTCTGCTAAAGAGGAGGAGAGCAAACTGTCCAAGTGGAGAAGAAACCAGCTTGGATCATAGCACAGGAGATGGATTTATTGCCTTAGAGAAATTTATTGCAGACTCTAGAAGCCCACACGACCAAGTCTGTTACACTGAATTTCTAAAATCAGATGAAAGGAGTTGTTTGACCTTCATTGTGCAAATCAGTTGATATCTGGAAGAACATATGCCCTTAAATCTTCACTTTGTCATTCTGTCAGTGAAGTATTTCTGTCATGACTTTAACTGTTCCAGAGCAGTTTACAGCTGTTCCTGTTTAGAGTCCTAAGTGAAACTCAACTCCTTTCAGTTGTGTTCTAAAGTACAATTTGGTTTCTGGCAGACAGACAGGCTGGCTTCCTCTCACTCTTGTATTCTGTGGCACGTGAGTTAATCCGTCCTTTACAAATACACTGATTTTTATTTTTGCAATTCAGGTCTTCCAGTTCACATTTTAAAGGGGGAAAGTCGTGGCTTAATATTTGAGAATTATTTAAAACAAGAAGAAAACTGCATCTATTCAACTTGATTTAAGAGATTTCTAGTCTTAGTACTGGATTTAAATTCTTACTATTTGTATGGCATGATTTTAATGCTTGCTTGTTCCCCTGGCAGAATCTGGCATGTGGATTGGGTTGACTTGTATCTGTTTTGCAGTTCCCTTAGAATATTCTCAGTGGTCTGTAGTCCAGGGAGAAAGACTTCACTCAGAGATGGATAGAGAGCTAATCTCACTTGTGCCCATTAAAGGATTATACAGATCAGAGGGAGAAGCAGCCTGGCTGGGAGGTGAAAGGTGTTTATCACCCTTGAAGCTGCAGAACTAAGATGGCATTGTTGGTACTCGAGTTCAGACCTGCAGCCCAGCAGCTGCCCCTGAATGAAATGAATGTTTGGAAGGAACATTAACTTTTCTTCTCTCTTGTTTGTTCAGGATTGATATTGCCCAATGGAGATATCAATTGGAATTGCCCATGTCTGGGTGGAATGGCTAGTGGTCCCTGTGGGGAGCAGTTCAAGTCAGCCTTTTCTTGTTTCCACTATAGCACAGAAGAAATAAAGGGATCAGACTGTGTGGACCAATTCCGTGCCATGCAGGAATGCATGCAAAAGTACCCAGATCTTTACCCTCAAGAGGATGAAAACGATGAGAAATCCAGCAAAGATTTGGAAGCTGCTTCTGTGGAGGCCTCTGCTGCCAAAGAGGAGAAGGGATCCAGCTAATGAAGATGCAAGGAGGCTCTTGTCTCCATTTCTCGTTTTCAGAGACGTGGACTTTTGCAGTGTGTCTGTCTTCTGAGTAGTGAGGAAATGTTTCACCATGTTCTGTGCACTGTATCATAATAAATAATTTATTGCTGAAGGAGAAATCTCAGAGCTACAGCCTTGCAAATAGGTACTGCAAAAAGAATGTATGTGTGTGTTCTGTGTAACCTGCTGTTGGACACAGTTAGTACTTTAACAACTGTTCTTTACCCTCAAGTTTTTCTTGAGTTTTGACTTGAATAATGTCTTGAAGTACGTAGCTTTCAACTAAAATTCCACTGGCACACCAGGTCTGTCTTCATTTCAGTATGTTCTGATCAATAGCTGCTTTTTTTTTAAGTATTCTGTTCTATCAATAGAAATTGCATTAAGTGATTGTTTTTCCTCAAAGCTTTTTTTTTTTCCTCCCCAAAGTGATACAGGACATTGAAAATGGCCTAGATCTAGAATTTCTTAAATAATTTCAAATTGTCTTATTAGATTATCATTGCATTTTACTACTGGCATCAGATCAGGACTGCCAGGAAGATACTGAAATGCACATATTTGATTTAATTTACTTCCTTGATGGCTTTTGCATTTATAAAAATGATGTGTTGTGCAACTGATGCTAAAGATGAATGGAAAGAATGTTGGTCAGTGGCTTTATTTTTGCTCTGAAAACACAGCTTTGGGGTTCCTTTTGGTTCCTGCTCCTTCAATGTATAGACAGGCACTTGTAAAATACTTGGAGATTACAGTAAATTGTTACCTGGTGTAATGATCTCAAAACAGATACTGTGACTTAAGTGCATATTAAAAAAGCAAATACTTTTTACCCTCATTGGAAGCTCTGGTGTCTTTGTGGTGTTTTGGTTGGTTGGTTTGTTAACACTGCTTGGATTTGAGAACTGTTCTGTGCTGTAAGCAGACCTTGAATCAGTTTGGGAGTTGTGAAGATCAGTTGCTCCAGTTTGTCAGATTTTTATTCTTGTCTTACCCTTTTCTCCCCAGCCCCAGGCAGAAAGGCATAAAATCCCTAAAACATTTTCAGTAGCTGTAGTGGACTGGATCATGACCTGGATCATGTTTAAACACTGGCTCTGTGGGCAGCAGTCTGCAGTGCTCAGCATTAATTCCATAGCACTTTGGCATCTTGTTTGCATAAAAGTTATTTCAGTGCTACTGATGTTTCTGAATGTTTGAGGGAAATTTCTGTCAAGTTTTACAGTATGTTTGAGCTGTTTGTATTTCAGAGCAGCTGTTGGATCCTCAAAAAAAATCTGTAGGCAGTGAAGTGGCTGACAACTACTCGGTTCTGAGGGCAGGGATAGCAGGTACTCTGGGCATCTCTTTGCTTTTCAAAGAAACAAAGTGACACAGAAACTTCTCAGTGTAGCTCTTTCAGGTGTAGGAAGCCAAGTGCCAAGTTAACCTGAGTGAATAGGCACAAAGGCAGCAGAGATAAACTTTGGCATTTAGGCAGTTGGACCATGAAAATGAAATCTTAGGCAATAGATAAACACTGGGCACCAAATTAAAAAAAAAAAAAAATCACGTGCACCCAAGCTTTTGGTTGTTCAAATGGAAATCCAATGCATTCTTTGTGAGAAAGGAGGTGCTGTTTGTGAAGGGGTGCTCTGTTCTAACAACGAGTTGCCTCCTCTTTTTTTTGCTCTGCTTTTCTTTCCTACATTGCCTCTGTGCTCTAAAGGGTTTGGATTTATCCTCTATAACAGTATTTGTAGCATCTGTGTACAAAAATAAAATGCAAGAATCCTGACCTACAGTAGGTAGGGAACCTGATACTGACAGGGAACTTGGAGCATAATCTGACGTGTTTGAAGGTGTGTTTAGGATGGATTTGCTTCTTTCTGACTGCTGTGGCTTAGTAACCTCTTGTGCTACATCCAGTACAAATATGAAATACCTGTAAAGACCTTGCATCAGAAACTGTGAAAAGCACTGTGTTGTGTTTGAGGTGTTTCAAGAAAGGAAGTCATAGCTCTACTCCTAGATAGTTCTTTGTGGGAATTTTTTTTTGCTGTGAATGCATAGATAGTGTAACTCCTTGTTTCTGTTTCCCAGCATTGCTTTATTTGCATGATTTTCCTCTTATAGTTACATGCCCCAATTTTAAATCTAAAATGAACCCAGTGGTTATTTTAATATATAATAAAGATGATAAAATTATCCCTGGCAATATGTGACAAGGTTGTGAAATAAGCAGATGATAGGTTGCATTTTTATTGTGTGGATACAAAACTGAGGGCTGCATATTGTGGTCTTGTTTTGATTTGTTTCTTATTTTATACATATATTTTATAAATAATGTCTTGGTTCTCTGTCTGCCATTACTGAGCCACTGATGCTTGGAGAGGGGATAGTAGATTCAAATGTTTTTGAGCAATTGTGTTTATGGAGTTGCTTCATCATGATTTCATCGATGGTGTTATCAGGTGCTTTTGTCCAGTCAAAAGTAGTTATTGGGGGGAATAAGGAAAGCTTTCATTATTATATTTAATTGCTCTGTACTTAATTCTATGCCTTTTAGTTGATCTCTGTCCTATAAAAGGTGAGTGTGATTAAATGTTTGAGTTTAGCTAAAAGAAACTTTTCACAATACATGAAACACTTCTAGATGTACTAGGATACATTTCTCATACAAGTTACTTAGCCCATACAGTTACATGCAAATAGAATTCCAGTTGGATTTTCTCCGTTTATTTTTTAGTGTAAAAGGACATGGTTTGATTGTATTTATCCTACAGACTTTTATCATTGTTCCTAAAATATTCCCTTGTACCATGTTGCTGTGCAATTCTTCAGATTTTCAGTTTTAACCATTCTTCAGTTGCTGCACACCCTTGTCCTTCTGGTGCAGGGGTGAAACAAGCTGTGGTTTAGAAAGCTGGGTAGGAATGTTCTCAGCTACTTGGAATCCCTGCAGGCCACAAATTCTTAAATAACTTGTGATAACTTCTTGTTAGGATGGGGTTGTTCTGCAGTTCACTTAAACTTGTATCAATGGTGTGTGTATCACATATCCTGGTGTGGATAAAGATTGCCTCTAAAACTTGTGTCTTTTATGTGATCTTTTAACATAAAATATATTCTAGAATGTTAAAAAGTACTGAAAATAGTTAAAATCAGATAAAATTGCGTTTCGGAATTAGAAGTTATTCAGTAATTTTTTTCTGCTATTCTCTGCAGCCTAAGGGCATTTCAGAGACCTAACTTCAACTTGTGTGTATTAACTTTTCTAGAGGTATGACCTTGCTTCAGTTGCAAAAAGAACCTTTTTTTTCCTTCCTCCCTGCAAAAGGAATGATGAACAAAATGGTGGCTAGAAGGAGATGTTTATCTTGCAGGCCGTTGTAGGGCTCATTAGATCTGGGGATCTGGCAGGGCTGTGTTGGAAACAAGATCTATATCCTCTGCAGTTCTGACTGAGAGTGTCCTTGTTAAACCTGACAGCGATGGCTCCTGTTTACCTGAGGCACTTATCTGATCACACGTCAATGAACCTACTTTCTTATTCCTAGGGAAGTAAAAAAGGAATTTATATGCTTCTAGACTCTTGTTTTACCTCATTAAAATTCTAGTAGTGTTAGTGTGGGACAGTGTAGAGAAGCTACCAGCAATTTGTCATTTATTCTTAGCTCTCTTCATTGGACGTTATTTCATTTCGTTGAACAGCACCTTATCTGCAGTTGTTTTTCATCTGCTTTTAACCCCTCTGGAGCTGATGTTTTGTTGGAACTGAGAGAAGACACACCCAACAGAGGAAGAGTGGAGAGATGCAGCAATGATTATAGCACCAATGTGTTTGTTTTTAAAAATGGCTTATTACAAATTGATATTGATGGTCTGTGAGCAGACAGCTCATGAAGGCCAAAACAAAGGATTTGTAGTGATTGCACCATGCAGATTAACCCAGATGACACAATGATGTGAAGGGTATGTGGACATAGGATTTGTTGTACCAGATCTGAATGACAGGTCCAGTGGATTTGTTTCTGAATGTTACAAGTTCCTTACACTTAAGAATGTGAAAGCATTTCCTCACAATGCACTCGTTTCCTTCATAGGATGCTGTGTGGAAGATGGCCAGGATCTGTGGTTCCTGACCTTTTTCCTACTGTTATGAGTGTTGTTGCCTCCACCCTGTTTCTTTTGCTTTCAGTTTTGTCCCCTTCTCATGCATCCCCAAATACTGTATTGCTTCCTTTTCCCCTACAGTCACATTCCTCCTTACAGGTAGGTATTGGCTCTGTTCCCTTACTTGGTTCAAGGGGCCATCTCCTTCATTCTCCTCTCTCTTCTGAAGAACCTAAACTGATGAACTAGGTTGGATCCAGCTGGTTGTTTGTGATTTTTCTGATAAAGGCCATGGTACAAAAGAATTGGAGTCAATATTTTCGGAGCTACTTGGGATTTTTCAAATGCAGAAGAGCCAAGAGCCAGAGAATCTGGGAATCCAGAACTGTGCACTGTGCACTGTCCCTAGTACCAATATACAGGGACAGACTCCTGGACCAGGATTCTCTTTGAAGACTCAGACCTGTGGAAATGGTACATGAGAATGTTTCTCATCACTGAGCCACAAGATGGGAGATGATGGCAACGTTTATTGTCATTAATGTGTGAGGAGTGACAACTGCATGGTAGAGGTAGAGCTTTCTCAGTAGAAGCATAGAGGTAAGGGGAGAACCTGCACAGGACCCTGAAGAGGACATGCAATTATAGTGAGAATTGCAAGGGGGAGTCTCTCTAATAACTGGCCTGATTTGAGGTATGGAGACTGCCACTAGCAAACTTCTGTCTGCCTGAATTCTGAACATTTATAAATAGGGCATTTTCCACCTATCTGTCATGCATTTCGATTTTCATGCCTTGCATCCCACAAGTCATCTCTCTGAAGGAGTAGCTTTAGGACCTGTTAAGTGTTTTTTTTTAGACTTCATTAGATCTCAGACCAGTAAAATTTCATGTGTGTATTTCTTATGGGAATTAAGCACCTGCAAAATCTACATGTGAAATTTTGCAGGATGGGGTTTGAATACTTACTGAACTAACAGGCCATTTACAAGAATTAACTGTACCTCTTTCGTGTTTCTCGTCTCTGCATATCATACCAAATACATGGGTTTTGGTAAGTTGCTGAGTGGAAAAATAATGTATCATGGGTGCCTTATTAGCTAAATGCTCTCCTCCATGTGCCTGACACTGTGCTAACTCTTATCAAAGCAAGACTCTGATGTTTGGATTATTTGTGGTTTATTAGCTTAATTAATGTGCATGTGGTTTGAGGATTGCATGGTTTAAAAATTTAAAAATAGATCTCAAACCTCACATCAATGGAAGTATCTGAGTATTTTTAATTGAAGTTTTAATTAAAAAATAAAAAGTGCTACAACACATAACAAGTAACACAGTTCACTTTTCCAGGTCTGGTGGACTTGAGAGAGCACATCATGTGAATGATATCAATCAAAAAAAAGCTTACATCAAGCAGCATGGAAAAATGAGACATGGTAAATGTTACAGAGAGAACTTACTCTTTATAGCATGAGCCCCTCTCAGAAGAGCAGTGCACAAAGGCTGTGTAAGTACCTTTCCTTCTTCACTGCTTGCTGGGAGCAGAAGCTGGGGAAGCATTGTTAGCAATATGTCAGTATATTGGAGATAGGGCTCAGCTCTCACAATGACCATTGAATGAACTATTTGATGCTGTAAGAATCCACAGTGCCAGAAGGATCACGGGTTCCTGGCTGCACAGCTGTTACCCAGAGCTTTGCTGACCTCCAGCAATCCCAAAGTTGCTGCTTTTGGAAGAGTTACATCTACTTCTGCTTTAAACTCTCACCTGCCTATTAGAAATTTTCTACAGCTTTCCAAACTTCTTTTCTTGTGAGTAAAGGCTTTTATTTCATCCTTATGCAGGATTTCCAAGTGAGACATCATTGCTGCTCTTTGTTTGCTACTGTTTGTGAACCACCTTGCCTGTTTGGGGGCTGTAGAGTGTTCATATGGCCATCCTAAAGACAGGCTCCAGTTTACATGTCCTACAAGAAGCTGCCCAACCACTTTGTGCTGAGCAAATTCATCCTTTTTTCCATGCTGGTTATTCTTTGTATTGCTGTGCCACCTAAGACACGCAGTCAGGGAGGAGCACACGGATATTGTACACAGGTACATTGTACAGGAATACCATACCTTCTACAGTAGTTCTTTTAATTTACTATGTACAACCTGCTTGCTTGTTCTGACAAATGTGTAATAGCTTTTACCAGGAGGTCACTTGTCATCTTGCACTGTTTCATGCTCGTCTTCATTTCAGATACTACCACACCAGAAAATAACTTTTTTTCCTTTCTGAAGTCTCATAGTGATAAATTTAAACTTTCCCAACTTTTCTTTCATCAGTAGGTGTTTGTGGGAATCCAGAACTGTGCTGCAGAACTGTGCAGTTCATTGCTATTTAGATTATTTTCACACAGGCTACCTGGAGTGTAGCAGTGCAGAACAAAGACTGCACATGGTACCTCTGTGTCAGTTGAAACTTTATTCTTTTATTTTTCTTCTCTGTGCACTCAGAGATACCTGACTGGCAGAAGTAGTGATACCAATAAAAAGTCAACTTGCAGTCAACTTTAGAGAAAGATGTGTGTATGTATCACATACTTTTGAGATACCACGAATGTGTGATATGTTGATGAATTATCTTGTTTGCATACAGCTGTTTCATTTGGTATTCATTAATCACTGTATTATCAAAAGCCCCAAAGGAACACACCATGGCATCAATATTCTTGTTCCAAGTAGTATTTTGACTAGCAGTGGCTGATAGTGCTTGTAAATGACCATGTCAAAAAATAACCTTCATCTACAGAAAGGAACTATGCAGATGTTTACCCTCCCCACAAAATCACCAATCTTGCACAAAAAGTGAAATAGTGGTGTTTGCTTTAATATGGTGCTGACTAAAACCCAACATGGAATATCCTCATTGTCATTAAATAAGATCCCCTGCAGGTAAAATGGCCTCTGTTGGAAAGTATGTTCCTTAGTTTAGTTCTAAACCTACATTTGAATTTCATTTATTGTGAGAGGCCCTTTGAGAACAGACTGTAAATTCATGTACAGGTCTTTATTGATATTTGAAAGAGACCTAGTCAATCTCTTTGTTGAGACAATTTCTGGAGACAGTAAAGAAAGCAGTTGCTGTGCTCCTAATTTCGTTAGGCTGACATTTCAAATTCTGCCAAATTTCTTGTTAAAAAGTGTTTTATTGCATTAATTAAATGGTTTGTTGGAGATGCCACATTGTTGGATACCACCTTAGGTAACAACACATAAATAATGAAGTGAAAGAAGAAAAGCAATGGAAGAGGGGAAATTTCCTGAACAAGAGGGAGAAAGAAACATTGTTTTTACCCTGTTGGGAAAGAAATTGGGGCTTTTCTTTTGTAAAGAGCTGCCTGTCATCCATTGTCAAATGAGCGGAGGATTTTTCTGCTGTTCAACCAATGTGAAATGAAAAGTAAACCAGCAATAAATAGAATGAAAGAAGCTGATTTTTTAGGTTCCAAGTAGTAAAGAGAACAAATTGATGGCCTAAGTTGTAGGCTGGGACTTCCATCGTTCTGCATTAGTATTGGGGTTTTCCAGATACCCCATGTGCCAGTCAGACAATGGTAAATTAAAACATCTCCTTTTCCCTAGGAGCATCATGTGTGCTTGCTCTTTCTCTGTAAGCCTCTGAACCAATATAGATTGATTCATTGTCATTTCTGCTTTGCTTGAAGGGAGAATGCTCCAACCAGCCTCATTTGATTGTGAGTCCTTAAATGGGACACAGGTCTTAAACTACAATTTCCTCAAAAGACTGTGTTAGGGAAGGATTTAAGTAGCTACCTCTTGATTACTGTAGGGTGGGGTGATGTTGATTTAGAAAGAATGGTTTTGCAGAACAGAACTAGTTTTACCTGCAGTGCAGATGTTACCATTCCTATACTTCTGCAGAGGGAGAAGTAATCCTCAGGCAATATGGGAAGGAAGCAGAACTTCAGGATCTTAGCCTGAGGTGTGACCAAGAGAAATAAAGCACAATGAAAGCACTAAGTGCAATCAAAGGCCAGCAGTCTTGAGCACAGTTGGAACAGCCAGGTTGCTCTCCCAGAACCTTAACTTACCTCATTTAATACATGGTCCAGCCAATCCATTGACCTCCTCTTTCTGCTTTGTAGCTTTTGTAGTGTCACAATCTCAACATCAGAGCAGCTCCTAGTTCCTCACGTTTTGGCTTTTTCCTATAATTAAGGCTTTTTTGTGGTTATTGCTGAGAAACCTTTGTGGTATTACAGACTTAAGTACTACAGGAAAGAGCTGGATTTGGAATGGAGTTTGAGCCAAGGTGTTTTTCTGCAGCAGAGCTCAGCACTAAGCATTGATGGTAGCAATGCACATCTGTAAAGGACATTGTCCCAGGATAAGCCACATGTTTGTTTCTGTTCAGCAGTGGGATAATATTGTCTTCTAGAAAGCAACCCATTATACTGGCATAATTGTAGTCTGATGTTAAATCAGTCTGAGCTCTTTTATATGCTTGTTTAGTATTATGCCACTTGTAAAGCTGAAAGAAATTGCTGCCTTTTAGTGGTCACTTATAAGGAAAACTACACCCCAGTAATAAATGCATTATGAAAGCAGTTTATGCATATTAATATCAGACTCTGTCCTGAAGTATGGAAAAACTAATCCATATCTTTAGTTTTTGCCTTGTAAAATGATTCTCTGGGTGGAATCAAGCTCAAGTGAAGAACTGACTTGTGACCTCTACATGATGCACTAGATAATATTGTATGATAAGGCTGTGCATTTTTTTAAAGAAAGGAGTCATGTCCCGAGTTTCCTGTCTAAGTACATGAAAGGAGAAGGAATGGCAAGTCTGCTTTCCTCACTTCAGCTAGGAGCATGTTGAATGGGAATGCATAAACTAACTACACCTTTCACTGCAGTGTTACTAAAAGGCAAAGTCCAGCACTGTAACTTCTGATCAGAAATTATTTGCATCCAGTTCGAAGAATATCTGACACTTGTTTTCCCAAATAAGCCTTCCAGGGTTTCACCAGGCTGTTCATGTTCACCAGGAGTTTGCCAGTCCTAGAGTCCTCCTGGCCTGCTATAAGGTAGTCAGTACCTAGTTTGAAAGAAAGAGGGAAAAAAAAAAAAAAGGAAAACCCTCAGTAAATAAACAGAATAAACCAGAACCAAATGCAGAATTTCTGTTTCACAAGGATCTGGCATACAGCACCTTTTGCCAGCTTCATCCAGTTGGTGCATGTGCCAACTTATGTTTATATATCCCTGTGCATACTGTCACTGCTGGCTCCTGGGCACACAGATTCACTGTTGTTATGACTGTGCCCAGGGATTACAACTACAAATTAGTTTTATTCCACTTTACAAATTCAACACCTCCATGTGCAGATGACCAGGCTTGAAGCAAAACCCCTGGTGAGCATTTTGTCCTTACCAGGATTGAGAATGGGGCATGTACAGCCCCTGTTGGTCCAGGATTCGGGGTAAATGCTTCTGTTGCTCCGAGCAATTTTCACTTTGCCTGATTTCAGGACCTTCTTCACTTTCACAACAACTTCTGCATGAGTCCCTTTGTCATGAGCAGATAGGATTCTTGCTTTTATTACTGCCAGAAAGCATAACCAGATAGACACCAACAATTAATTTCTAAATGAATTTTGTTTATTCTGCTAAAAGGTAGAATTTTAACACCTTGAAAGACATGAAAAAAACCCAAACTGCAGTTGTACAGAAAATACAGTGCTTGTCCACTTCACTGATGGATCTTATAAATAAATTTGGAGAAGAAAATCTAGATTTTAACTCATCCTTCCACCATGTTATTTTTTAATGGGCTGATGTCAAACACTTGGAAATCACAGGAAAGCACTTGTATGTGTACGTAAGGAAGGGGAAAAACCCAGATGAGCAGCTACCAGTCTATTTCAAGTGCACTGATTCTAGGCTTTATATTTCCAGTTTGAAAACTTGTGCTGAGCTTTAACACTGGCCTCTCAAAAATTCAGTCCTGTGGGAAGGTATTGTCTAGAGGAAGGAAGTCAGGAAGTTTCCCATCAGGCATATCACATGGCTAAAATTCCATGATTGCACAACAAACCAGAAGAAGTATTTTTGTTTTGTGGTCCAACATCTGGTTGCCATGATAAATTTCTGTTTCTTTTAATTTAATAGGATCCCATAACTTTTTTACAGGACAAGCTCATGTAGATCAGCCCCGCAAGCAGGCCTTGTTTTGTCCTGGCACAAGCACATCAAACCTCTCGATCCCAGAGCTTTCCTTTCTTGCTTCATGGTGGCAGGTGTTCATAAACAACAGTATTAAATACATTCCTGATAAATGATCATGGCCATTTGAACCTGTATAATGAGTGCAAAAGCAATGGCAGTTTAGATGTGAGGGTTTTAATCATTTATTCTTGATGTAGAGGCCAATCATTCCACTGAGTCCAATTCTAGCACCCCTCCTGCTGTGAAGAGGGAAAATAACTGGGTGGGAAGGAGACACCACGGAGCCTTGCATGAAAAATACTTTTAAGTTCTGATCAGAAGCTGAACGTGTCACTGGACAAAAAAGGCCGAAGAAATCCTGCCTCTCAGGATTAGCCAATCCTATCATTTTTCATAACTATCTGCTAACAACATGCATAGAGAGAATGTGGTGAAATTATCATACCTTGGGGCATGTTACCCACTTACCATAGGCATATTTCATTTGGCAGAAGTCACTGACGCTTCCGAGCACCTTTTCTTTGCACACACACTTTTCTAGCAGGTAAACCCCAGAACACAAAAGGTTGGAGAAGAGCCAGGACATGATAGAGAAAAGAAAAGCAAATGATCCTCAGTTATACAGTTAGATGTCTATAGCTCCCATAATTTGTATGGACCTTAAGTTTGAGAGTGAGCTCAGTTATTTGCAAAAGTGTTTCTTGTTATATGATACAATAATGACTCTGAAATCTGATCAACACTGTGAAGTAAAATTCAGCCCACATGAGGTCTATTGTACAGTTAATAAACTGCTCCTAATGAAGAGATTTGTAAGAATTAGATCCAGCTGTAAATCATGTACGTAAGGATACCTTTGTTTGATCCCACAACCTAAGAAATGCTGATTCTTCCAGGTATTAGTGCAATATGGAACTCAGAAAAGTCAAGCTATGCAGTGAGTAGCACGGTCACCTCTGCCAAGCCACTGGTGACAGTAAGTGCTGATCTTTACAGGGCAGGCAAAACTGAGAACTATTTAAATACTGCAGACAAGCTGGAGGTGAGTGGGGGAGATCCAGTCAGGGTGGAGGGAAGAAAGAACTGGCAATTAAATGTTCCTGGGCTGTACCTGGGTGCCTCAGTGCAGAAAATCCCTGCTCGTGGTCGTTCCATTTCCACTCCTCTTCGCTCTCGTTGGTCGGCGTTTGGACGAGGTCGGGGATGCGTCCCCCGATGGGGATGTTGAAGAAAGGCTCACTGTCATAGCTGGGGGACACAGAAACCACATGGTTAGGGCATGACATGGGTGGGAAACAGCTGCTTTTGGCTGCACCCAGACAGATGAGCTTGCTCTCTTCAGATTAGGAGTGCAAACATGAGCAAGACTTCATGCCAGATAGAGAGATCACAAGATTTAAGCTTTTATTTAGGCCTTTCACTGCTGACTTAGCATTTTTAAAGTATCTATAAATTGGGCATTTTTGCTTATGTTTGTTAGTTTTTAGAGAATTATGTAACTTAGTGACCACTTGTTGATGTCACTGGCAGCTGAGGACAGCTGCAGGACCCATAGAACTGCAGTGGCTCAGCAAATCACAGGATTTCTGTAGTGATTAATGCCTGTACAGATGCCTGGCCCTCCTGAAATGAGAGGCAGACTGTCATTCTGGGCACAGATGAGAGGCTCTTCAGACTCTTCCATCTATTCCAAAGCAAACAGGTGCATTTAAAGACACTGTACATATTTCCACAGGTTTGTGGAAATGCATATTATCACTGCAAAGAATAATCATTTCACGATTGCCCTGGATAAATGGACTCAAAGGCATGCCAGGCATCAAATGTAACCTAAGAAACCTTTTATGATTTACAGCCTCCTTTTCAAGCGTCCGTGCCCCCTCCAATGACTGTAGTTGCTGCAGTGTTTGTCAGTTTTTCACTTCCCAGAGTCCCATCTCCGGGTGAGCCCCAGCAGGGCTGCTTTACCTGTCGGAGCAGGTGCCGGTGCGCTGGTCGCAGTCCCTGGCGCAGGGGCAGGGCCGGCAGCCGCTCTCCCCCAGGCCCCAGTAGCCCAGGAGGCAGCGGTCGCACCTGGGCCCCGCCACGCCCGGCTTGCAGTAGCAGAACCCGGTCCGGGGGTGGCACCTCCAGCTGCTGCTGAACGTGGTGTTGGCCGAACCCCTGGGCTGGCAGGCACAGGCTGTGGAGACACAGCAAGAGGTGACTCCAATTACATCTGGGTAAGGGACATTTTTGCAAGGCTCATAAACTTGTGCCCTCTTCCTTATGGACACGAGTTTTAAGTCAGAACTGGTAAACATTGCATTTCAGCCTACATTTGCAGCATTTTTGTTTCTTTTTAACGTGTTCTTTTTTAACTTTGTTCTTTTTAACACAGTAAAACAGGTACAACTGGCAGCATTTATGCAGGAAAGTCAGTTCTTCCCTACTACACAAGTCTTGACCATACAAGGTCTTGAAGCAGTACCAGGAAGCCTCCTCTGTGCGTTTATTTTTGAAGGGGCTTGAAGGTGATTCACTTTAAAAGTGTTTTGAAGAAAGTTTCACTAGCATGGACAAGGTAAAAAATAACAACTATTGCCTACATCACCTTTCCTGTAAACACAGAAATCACAAAACGAATGTTTGCTCTGGGGTAGATGCAGCTTAGACAGGTGGTTCAGATGACCTGAAACATTTTTGATTTCTGCATCCAAAGTATGTGCAAGTTTCCTTCAGTGCAAGTTCTAAGGGACACTTCTCACCATGCAGTACTCTCTGTCTGTAAAGAAGCTGATTAATTTTTTTTTACAAACACATGAGCAGATTTGTTACAAGGAAAGCAAACAGGATGAGAGAAGACCTTTAAATTCATAAGCCATATTTTACATGCGGCTAAAGATGAGCAAATAGGAGGAAAAACCCCCAGATCTTTTCTAATGCTGTTGCCAGTTTGACACCAGCCTGGCAACTCAAGGCAACTTGGCAGGAAAACAGACAGTAACAGCTTCTGTGGGCAACTTTTCCTGCACAGACCATAAATTGCCATAATCCCACACCACCAGTATATTCCTGATGTGACAGCATCAGGGAGAGATACAGAGAGAGAGGTGCAAGCCAGCACAGTTGATTTCTCTCCATCAGGGCAGAACCTGGCTGAGATGGTCAAGCCTCATTCCAACAGCTCTGCAGAGGTAAAATACAAGCAGTAAACAGACTCACTAATTTCTGATATTCAGACAAGTTTGACTGAAATGAGAACTGAGCTGATCTCCAGGCCCTCATATTTCAGCTCTTTTCTGTATTAAGAAAGCAGTGTGCCCTGGATTTTACTTGTAGCAGAGACTGAAAAGGTAATGCATCAATGCTTCATCCATTTGGTAGAGGGCAGAAATAAAAATCTCGTGGCTAAGTCTTGCTTTAATACAGATTTTCAGTTAAATGTTGGACACCCAAGGTGTTTAGATAGTTTGGATCAGAGGCCAGCCTTTTTGGATGCTTATTTGAACCAAACATGATCTCCAAAGCTTTTGAAGTTTGCCCATCATTGTTTCTGATCAAACTACTTTTCTTCATGAGCTCACAGATAAGAGACCAAATGAACACCGATTCCACACATCATTTTCCAAGGGGAAAGGGCAAACATATGACTATAAAGAGTTTAAAGTGTAGCAGGGACAGATTCACTTTCATCTGCAACTTCATATTTGCTACTCAAGAAAAGAAAATATCTTTTGAAAATTGTACAAGAAGGGTGAGCAATTTTGATTAAAGGGTATTTCTCTTATGATCTGCTTACCATATAGCTATTTTTTCCCCATGCCCTGTGTTCTTTTTGCCAATCATTTTAATAATATTATTACACTGCTGTGGATGGATCTGGGTCCGTTGTGTTCAGGGGACTCTAGGACAACAGCCTAAGGACAGAGGAGCAGCGGGCTGTCAGGGGCAGGGTGCTGGGCACAGTGAGCTGGCCCAGGGCAGCAGCCACGCCTGTTTGCCACAGAGCAGTCTCAACTTTGGGAGCAAACCCAGGCTGCTGCTGTCAGTTCTGGAGAGCAGGTGTAACACTGAAGTGCTCATTAGCACTGACAGGTTCAAAGGCAAGTTCTGATCTTTTACTGCAAAACTTGATTTTTTTTTCCCCCCCTGGTTATTGCAGGGCCAACTACATCACTCCAAAGAAAGAGAGACACTTAGTTTATCAGTCACTGAAAAAAATGAACATCATAAATCTGGAGATAAGGAGGGGAAGCACATCCTTCCTTTACTGCAGACAATAAGGAGTCCTGAGTTAAGGAGTCAAAGGGTGCCAGCATCTGGGTTTCCTTAAATGGAGATTTGTTTTCACTGTAGTATCACTGTATGTAGGATGCACCTGTGGAGTTTTCACCTCGAATGTCTTAGATTTCTGCAACTTCTGTGTCTGTCTTTATCCCCCTCTTATTTCCAGTTTTCAGGTTTCATCAGTTAGAGTCACATAACAGATGGGTAGATCACTGACATCATTAGGCTACCTATCCCCAGCCGAGACTGCAACCTGATTCAGGAAGATGAGACCTTCTCCCATCCTATCCCTCAGGGAAAATATTACAGCACAGTGACTGACAGCACTGGTGAAAGCTGGTGAGGAAGTAGGAAAAAAAAGTGTGTTTTTTTAATTTTGAGGCTACATTTCAGAAAAAATAATGTTCCCAGATGAACTGTGAGACATATTCTCTACTTAGAAACTGGGACAGCTTCTGATGGATCAGAAAGCAAGCCAAATCAATACATGTACAACACTTTCAGATGAGTTATACAAGTGGCTTGCAAACGCTTTACTCAGTCTGTGTTTATTTAGCATTTCAGCTTGGGTGGGTACATTGTCTGGTTTCCAGAGTATTACGGCCAAATCCCAGTTGTGCATCTAAGGTAACTCCTGAAATAAGAGCCCACATGTCACATGCTGAAGGGGCAGCTGTGGATGACTGGGTTTTTATCTGTTTAACAGTACCATGGATTTGCAAATAAACCTCACAATTAAAGAAACATAAAAGCAAGTTTCCAAAACCTTGCCCGCTTACATTTTCCAATATTTAACAACCCTTTCCCACTGATTTTTGCTTTTCTCTTGGCAAACCCTAGTTTTCTCTTCATCCACCTCCCTGTCTATCAAAACAGCAGCCGACGTGACAATGGCCTTGTTTGTCAAAGGCATCATCAATTATGTTAGGGACGGTGTGCAGACAGTCCTGGCTCAGAGCTGGGCGGTTTATTTGGGTTCTCCCCTTGACAGCAGTGTAGTGAAAAGCTTCATCGTTGTACTTTAGAGCTGGCTTTTGGTCACAAAGTATCACCAAAGTATCACAAAGCAGCCTCCTGCCTTTTAGTCTCACTCCCACACTAAGTTTGTTTTGTCAGACACTACTGTAAAAGGGAGGAGTAATAAACATGAAATAATGAAAAATGAATAATTCATACTGCAATCTCCATTCAAGTACTTAATAAATCTGTCTGGCCTCAGCACAGCTGTTTTCCCCATGTAATTAGACACAGATGTAAAATATAATATTGGTTGTAACAATATGGTCCTAGCTTACAGGAAAATAGCAAGTGCTCCAAGTAATTCAATGGCCTTTGAGGTATCTTGTCTTAAACGTTTCTGTAATTATACTGCATAAGATATAGCTGTGAGCAGACTCTGGCTATTTGATTTAAAAAAAATGCAAAATGGAAAATCAAACAAAGCCTTTTGAGTCTGAAATATATACACGTGCATCTTGGGAGTGTATGACCAAATCAGGGCAATTTTGAAAGCATGTCAGGTGTGGGGATTGACTCTGCCAGTGATGTTTCTTAAATGAAGGAAATAAGATAGACAGCTCTGTGTGTGGTCAGGGCTGATTAAGACAGACTTTGAACCAAGATGTGATGGGGCCTTTGTGGTATTAGAGTTAAAAGTTCACTCCCTCTGCTCAGAATTAAAAGGATGAGAAGAAGAGCCTTTCAGACCGTGTGTGTGCATGTGCATCTGGGCACATTTTAATTTTCAACCCTCGTTCTTCTGAGTAAAAAAAGCTTGTTTTCCTGGAGACCCTCTTTAATGGGTCTACATGCCTGCATTATTTTTAAGCTAAGCAAAGGGTGACTACAAAAGATGGTGCCGTTTCAGAAGGATCCCTTAAGCTCGGAATAAGCCACAGGAAAGAGGCAAGGATACAGCAGCTTTTCTAACCATTGGTTAGGAAACGATTAGGCTTTTGAGTCAAAGCTCCCATACAAGTCTATATCCAAACCAGTTAATCCTGTGTTGTCACCCCCAATAACAGGCAGGTGTGTGCCTTGCTCTGGGTCTCTTTTCATGCCTTTTTTTTTTTTTAATATAGATCTAAGCAGTGTCAAAACAAGGCTCTGCCCATGACCTGGCTCTCCTTCATCCCAGCTGGGAGAAACAGGGGAAGCAAAGGGATCAGAGGCAGGCTACCTCTGCAGACAAAAAGGAGTAGCAGATTCACACTTACATATTAAATTTCAGCAGATTTTTTTTTCAGAGGGAATGTCTTTGCAGTCTCACATTGTAGGGTCAGCTAAGCATGGTTTAGATAGTGCTAGGAGATCCAATTGTTATACAACTTTTTTTTCCTAGCAGATTAAGAGAGAATGCTATTCATTATTATGACTAATGCTTAAAGACTGTTTCTGGGCCTGGGCAGTGTCCTGTTAACTTTCTGGGAGCCTGAGGGGGATGTCACAGCTGAACCTAGACTTTGCTCTGGATGGCAGAGCACTCTTCAAGCGTGCTTTCTCAAAGGGATTAGCACAGCATTTCATTCAGCTTTTTCATCAGACTTCCTTTCCCAGCTCAGTATCTACTGTACACAAGGGTCAAGTTTTGATCTCCCATTGAAGGTTTTTTTTTTCCTCCCAGTTCAAAATGGGAATCTGGACACCAGGTTGCTCTCACCAAAACCATCCATTCAGGCTGCGGTTTGCAGTTTATTACTGCTTTTCAACACTTGCTCAGTGGGTGGGTTTTTCATTTAGTGTTGTTAGTCTGGCACTGTTTGCATGAATTTCTCAAAGTGAGATGATTCCTTGGAATTGGTACACTTAAATCCTAAAAAACATGCTAATCCAGGAGTGGCAGCTCTTCAATTTATAATCAGCAGGGTGAGGTATGACAAAAATGTGTCTGGTGGTCTAATTGTCTAATATATTAGCAATGCTCAAAACAGTAACTTTTTAGTGAGTAACCAGATTCACAACATGAACAGTTTAGACCACACTAGAGCAGGTTTGCTAACAATGCAAGTTTTCAGCCTAAAGGATAGAGAAGAGAACCTTTATTTTACCTCTGCAACAATGCTGAAGCAAACCCATTAGATTCATCTCAACTAAGAGAAACTCTAGTGCAGCTTGTGGTCCAGAGTGCCTCTTAAGGAAATAGATATGCTTTAGAGGGCAATTGAGTTCATCTATTTCAGGCATCTACCTTAGACTGCAATAAATAATTCCCCATAGGTACCACTGTTTCTCTGCTGACAGAATAAGGAGCCTAGAAAAGACATATGACTTCAGTGACCAAAGCAGGATGGCAGCTACCTGGGAATGAGCATGCACCTCAGAGTGGAGACAATTGCATTTGGGGGCCTTCTGCTGGCAGCAGCACCTTCCCAGGTGAAAAGAACATTGTTGTGCTTGACTGGCACAACAAGAATAAAGCTCTTTCAACAAAGTAGATTTCTGAACAGTTTTTCTTTTGCTGTGCAGAGTATTGGCAGGGGCTACTGAGAGCCTTGTAACCAGACCAGACAAAAGAGGCAGAAGTAGAGTCAAGGTCTGATTTCATCTAGGCAGCCTGTTCTAGGGTTTCCACACTGATAGGCTGTATTTCCAAACAATGTTTTTTCCTCTTTGCTGCTCTCCAGTGCTCCTTGACTTTAGCAGTTATCTAATATTACACATGATGCTGGTTACTGCACCATCACCCTGCTGCTCAGTACAAGAGTTCATACACAGATTGTTTCAGGTACTATGAGATTGAAAGCTAATCTTCTGGCACAACAATTTGTTCTCATCACAATATTTCCCTGTAGCAAATCTGCTCAGAGTAGAAACAGGACTAGAAAGGGGCCACCATAGAACACTACAGGACACAGGGTGAACCAGATAAGCTCACCCCCAGCCTTGTCTGCTGATTGGTGATGAACACTGTGAAAATGAAAAGCAGGGTGTGTGGAAGCAGTCTGTTCTGTCACCAAGTTCCAGTGGGAAGATGCAGTCTTCATGCACAAGAGCAGAAACATTGGATATGTTGGGCAAAGAAAGTTTAAGCAATATTACAGTCCTAGGGAAAGGAGTAACCTGAGTGTTTGAGAGGAGTAATTTTGAAGAACATTAAAAGGATCAGGAAAGCTTCAAAAGCTCATGATGTCAGTGGGCAAGAGGTTAGATAACAGAGGATGAATTCTCTGTGCTGGCAACTGATGTTTGAACTACAGGGAAGGAAAACTATCCAAAGGGAAAATGAAATTAAGTATATTGTTGGACATAGCAACCTCCCAAATAGATGTGAGATGGAATCAGATGTGTGAAGCCTGGCAGGATACTCAGGAAATGTTTACTTTAAGTGAGGGAGACTTGGGCTGTTTGCCAGACTGGCTGGGTGCAAACTGTCTTGATCCAGGGATTGTACATCCTCTGTGTGCAGCCATTAGTGCCTCTGTGACACTCCCTAACACATTCTGCTGAAGTGTTAATGATGCAATTAATTTGGGCAGAGCACCCCACAATACAGCTGTAGAGCCAGAGGAAAGCGAGTTCTGATGTATTTATTCCCAAGTGAATATGCATCATCCCATGCTCCCGCGTCTCCTGCATCTATTATATATATTTATGTGCACAGATGTTGCACAATCAAATGGAATTGAAAAATACCTTGCACATAGACTTGCAGAGTCTTGAGAGGTGTAGGAAAAAACCTTGGTAAATAAAATGTGCCTCAAGAGAAAAGGAACCATGTTAATTTTAAACTAAGCACAAAAAGAATGTACCTTTCCCCAGAAGGCAATGCATGTATCAATTGCAGTTGTATGATGATGCAACTGTATCAGTTATCAGAAAAAATATATGATAGCTTGGGGACAAATAGACACCAAAAAATCAGGATGATCACCTTTGATCAAAAACCCCTGTAGTTTAGGAACAGAATACAAAGAAAAGACAGTAATCCTCATGATTTACCTCTGTAAGAGTTATTGATTCTATAGAAATTATTTCATTCTTTCCATGAATCTCCCACCATTCGTTTGTTTTCACGCCGTGTAACACGGTCACTTACGTTTGCAGACCTCTGGGGAGGACAGGGGCTTCCCCCTGTCTCGGTAGAAGCCGGGTTTGCACCTGTGGCAGCGGTGTCCCTCGGTGTTGTGCTGGCAGCTGTCACACACGCCCCCGCTGCGCTTCCCCGAGGCCAACCACACGCTCAGGTCGAAGTGGCAGCTCTGGGCGTGGTTGTGGCAGCGACACTCTGGTGACAACAGGACAGTGTCCTTCAGGCTTTTCAAACTGACACAGTAATCATGGTATCATTTTCCAAACCAATCTGATGGGATCTTAAACCCTGCTAGGACCTGGAATGCGAGGGGATGCAACTGCACGAAAACCACAATTCTGACCTGTAAACTCCACTTCCCCACAGCCCCAGTGGGTCAGCTCCAGAAAAGCCACCTGAATGCTGAGGTTCTCCACCCATGACCAGCAATTCATCCCCAGTTTCTGTAATGGCACCATTAGTGTAAATCACAGAAGTCTTTGTGAGGAAGCTTTGCCTGCTGCCATGGTGAGTGCTCATCCTGAGAGCCTCGTTCATTAAACTCCCTTTACTTACTTCTGCATTCATTTGGTGCCCCTGTTTTTCCATCTCCTGGCTTCCAAGGCTGGTCATTGTACAATGGAGCACATTTCTCACAGTGGTCCCCTGCCGTGTTGTGTCTGCACACACACTTCCCATGGACCTGTCAGGGAACAGAGAGTACAGTCCAAGAGCTGCAAGCAAGGACAGGTGGAGTCTCCAGCCTCCTCAGGAGGAGGTGGGACTTCTGTACAATTCCCACACGGCTGCCTGGCTGTCTTAGGAAACCCACAGATCCTGGAGCTGAAATGTGTAGTAGCTCTATCTCTTCACACAGTTATTAATGATATAGAATTTTTCCTCTGTCTTCCAAAATGCACATAGAATAATTTCTTTTTAACTCTCAGCTGACTACTTAACTAGTACCTTGATGAACAACCTCTAGACTGTTTAAACTGGGCAAGCTAACAGGTGTTATCTCGATTTACAAGTTCAGGACAAGGGCATGCAAAAGGTGTCAAACACTCTGAGTGAGCACAGGAGAGCACAGTCAAACAGAGGATGCTGGGTTCTGTCTTATTTGACATGAACACCAATCTGGAAGAAAGTGTAAATATAGGGAAATTAAATCACCATAATTACTAAACTATAAATTGTTAGACAGATGAGCAAATAGTCCTGGACATCTCAGCACAGTTAAAAATGTAGAAAGATAGTAAAAATGGAAAAATACCAACCAATACTCCCACAGAAAAATAATCCAAGCCACACATTCTATGAGGAAAACACTGATGTTTGAACTTGGTTACAATAGGCACCAGCCTGCCAACTTCTACATGAATATATATAAATTAGGTTAGCAGAAAAAGCCTGATAAATTTTTGGGCTGTGTAACTAAGAGCACTGTAACTCCAAGGGTACAGGAAATTGTACCTGCAATACTGTGTTCAGTTCTGAACATCTTATTACCAGATCAATGAGGAATTAGAAGACATTCATCCAAAATGAGCAAAAGCTGGCATGGCTGAAGTACATAAACCCACCTAGGCTAGAAAACAATACATAATATTTGAGGGGGAAACAAAGTGTAAAAGGTCTTGGCTAAGACTGGCTGAAGAGTTCTCTATGACTATTTACTTGAAAATTTACTTGAAGAAAGAACTTGATTTCTTCGTACTTACCTGCCTTCAGTGGAATGACTTATAATGACTTTTAGTCATGTAAGTTTTCAAATATGTATCAGATTTGGAAGCACCAGAAACCTGACCATGGAAACTGAGTCCAGGATTCAAACAGAAAGTTACTACTGAAACTGCTTCTGTTTTCAAGTCATTTTACACAACAGGAACATAGCAGCCACTTCCACAACCATCTATGATTTGGTGCACAAGATTCTGTAATATCAGGTCATAATATCTAAGAAGGGCCTTACAGGAGGGTTTTTATGTTTTTGCTTGTTGTGTTTGTTTTTTTTATTAAAGAAATAGTACTCCAATATCTGTTTGCAATGCCTCAAGAAAGGAACTCAGAGCTAAATTATTTGAGGAAATATCCAGCACAGGGTATGCGAGAAAGGGAAGGGTGGTACCATAAGTCATGTTCTCCATTTATCACAAGAGCAGGTGTTATTATTTAATATATTTCACATGCAAGGAGACTCTTGTCCTAGAGCAGGAAATCACAGAAATCAGGGATTAGATCCCTGTCCCTCTGTGGGCTGTTGAGAATGCTGAACTCTGTAAGCACTGGCACAGCTCTGCCCCACTGCACATTACACAAAAACCAGAGGCTGAAATTTCATTTTGACTGGGGTGTGGATTGACTCTAATCCTTTAATCTCCCCATTAACCCGCGTTACGTTTTTCCATGGCCTTTCTCGCAAGCCGGGCTGTCCCTCGGCAGTGTCCCCTTCCCCGCCACCGCAGGTACCTGGGCATGGGGCGGGAGGCGCTCAAAGGAGCAGTTCCGCGGCTCTGCCCCAGCCTCGGGTGCCTGCAGCAATTTGCTCTCCGCTCCGCTGATTCCTAATCCTCCCCGAGCAGAATGTGATGCAGCAGCAGCGGGCCCGGCTGCAGCTGATGCCATCGGCCCTCCACGGCCGGCTGAGCACGGAGCCGGGGGGTCCGTGTCCGTCAGGGCCCAGCACCGGCACAGCCGGGGCCCAGCACCGGGCCCAGCACACGGTGCCTCTCCACAGCCCCGCACGGCAAAGTCAGCCGCCTTCGAGGCACTGAATAGGGTGCCAAGTTACAGGGACAAAGACAAAAGTACTAATGCAACAGTGTTGTGCTTCTCCCTGTTCGGGTTTGACTTTTCAGGCTTTAATTCTCCCCCGTGGACACAGGGGTTGCTCTTCAGAAGACAGAGAGCGGAGAAAAGGGACAGGAGTGAGAAAAGATACAATGAGCCTGGCCCAGAACCACAGATTTGAACATCCCCAAACTTCAGACTCCACCTGAACTTTACAGCTCATTCCAAAGTGGATCAGAACAAAATCTTGGCTCTGTTTACTTCTTAGGAAAGTACTTTCTGAAATGTATTTTTGTGCAAAATCTGTAAGTTGGCCCGTTTGGTTTTTTTAGAAATATATACAAAAACTTGCATATATTAAAAAAACTGACATGAAAAACGCTAGGATTGTGCAGTTGGGAAACAGCAGAAGTAAACCATGCAATCTTGTTTTAGTCTTGAATGACATGATCAAATATTAATTATTCCACAGGACTCTGCACTTACAGTGCACAGCACAGATGGTGTGAACACTCACGAACAATTATGCAGAAAAATAAACAGAAAAATTCAGTGAGAGAGGAAAGGAAAGGTCCAGTTGCTCTTTGGAAAGCAGATGTGTTAGTTTGCTCATTGCCCACCGGTTTCTTACAAACTGCAGCTTGTAGGTGCTGCTGTAGTTTGTGGCATGCTGTGAGCAGGACAGAGGCAGAGAGAAAGCTTCCTACCAGTGATCCCTGCTGTGGAACAGCTACCAAATACATGCAGAAGGATGACTGGCTGAGACAAAAGGGCTGAAAATCCGAGCAGCCAGCCAGCAGGAGAGCCAATGAGCAGGAAGAGGGAAACAGGGAAGCTAGCACAGAACTTTTGAAACAGTGTTAGATTTGAGGACTAACCTTTCTTGTATAGGTTTAAGAACAAGAAAAAGAGAATTGATTGGTATTGGTGCAAGGGTAAAGGAAAAGGAAAGAAAAAGTAAGTCTGCCAGGTGTTAGCTTGAGCATGGATAACAAGGAAGATTTTTTCCATGGAGAGCAATCTCAGCATTAAGAGGTGAAACAGCTACAGAAGAGAGTGCAACATGAGGTGACAGTGAATTACAGAAAGGGTTTGGACAGGAGGAGAATGCAGAGATGAACAGCTCACATTGAACACACAAGAAAAGCAATTCATGGATGCAAGTGGCCATTACAGAAAGATTGGCCAACTCAGGAAAAGCTGAGCTGGGGAAGAGACCTGTTACATTTCAGTGTGAGCTGAAACAAGGGTAGGTCAGGTGGCTGCAAGCAACGAGACAATTTGTTCTGTTAGAGAGGAAGAGATAGGAGAGTCAGCCAGAGACTAAAGTTCAGGAAGGAACAAGAATTAAATACAGGAAATTGTCAGATAAAATAGGAAATGGGATATCTGCTTAAGGACAGGAGAATGTGAGAGTCACACTTGACACCAGCACGAAGAGGGCAGGTGTGTCCTTGAGTTGTTATTCACAGCTAAGTCTGCATTTCTCTCATAAAAGTGAGACCAAAAACCTAGAAAACTGCAATCTCTACCAAATGCAAGACCTCAGGATGCACTGGATCTCACTGGAACACAAAGATTATCATGCCAAGGTAGAGAAGATAATCAGACAAGTACAAATCCAGGGGGCCTAAGGTGACATTTCTCTATGCCCTAGAAATAGAGTCAGAGCTACAGGGAGATAATGATGATTGATAAGGAGAGGATTGTCAGGAAGCATCAAGGACCAGTTGCTCTTTAAGGACTGAAGAGCTACAAGCTGGGGTTTACCACAGCCCAGACTGTGCCTTCTGAGGGGACATCATCCTGAGCAGTGAGCAGAGCAGGGAGCTGGTACCACAGTTCATTTATAGGCCTAGAAACAAAAAGGGAAGGGACTGGGATAATTCAGGAGAAGCAAGAGACAGACCAAGAATGAGTGCAAAGTCCATTCAGAGAGCAGAAAGTGAGACAAGCTACAGCACATGTAAGTGGGGCAGAATGCACCAAGAGGGACAATACCTCCAGCAGAGCCCCAGAGTCCATGCAGCAGGCAGGGCCAGAGGCAGGGATGCAAACAGGCACACTCGCAGCATAGCTCAAAGAGGAGAGAGTGCCCAGGGCTGAGCTTAAACAGAAGCCCCAGGCCAATGGGGACTGAGGGGCTGGGCAAGAGTCCCAGGTGGGGCTGGTCAGGGCTGTTAAAGTTCTATTAGTGCCTTCAGGACACTAATAACAATACTTTGATTGCTGCTGGATTAATGTAATTGGAAGCTTTAGAATTCCTGGCTACAAGGAAGCACCTGAGGTAAAAAATACTTCAGCTTTCTGGATTTGGAGCTGGCAATCCAGGCAGAGGAAGCTTGAAAAAAAAGTGTGATCAACAGAGGCTTACACAAGATTCATGTCATCAGTTAGGAAACTAGCCAGTTTCTAGCTAAAGCCTGAGTAATTTATGACATTGATTTATATGAATGCATATAAATATATTGGTACAGCAGATGAAAAAGTGAGATCCAGGGGATTTCTTTCTCGCATTCTCTCATATTTCACTTTACCCTTTGTTCAGAGATAACACTGACATATCCTGATCCTTAGACACAAAAGCATTTAGGCCTGTATGGACTTCTCCGCTGTACTCATTGCTGCAATAATTGAGTACTTCAGAAACATTATGAAATTTATTTTTATGACACCTCCCTTCATCTGCTTTTCCTCATTACTCTGATAACTGTATTGTCTCCAAGGCTCCTTCCCATCCATTGTATTGAGAGTTCAGTTTTCTGAAAAATTTTTTTGAAACTGGGTGGTGCCTTCCAAAGTTATTGTGGGGAATGGATCTGAGAAAAAGATGCAGGCAGGCAGACTGTGTGATCATATAAAGCTCCCCATTTCATACCACCAGTCTGAAGTCCCATGTGCAGCACCTGGAATAGTTTGCATTCTTGCAGTCCTGCTCTCCAAGTGCACTCAGCTGGGCTTGCTCCTGTCACTAATGCAAGTTATCAGCTTTGAAAGATGAAAACTGTTGTTTGAAATGCTGATATTCTGGCTGCATCACATTTCAGGTTTTCTAATCAGTTTTGCAAAGGGTGAAGTTTTATAAACTGACATACCTGTAGTTACAGGATATTATTAGTCCAGAAAAGGAACACAAATGTTTTGCTACTCACTTACCATCATATTGGCTTTAATGGCCATGTGAAAGCAAGTTCTACTTTTGTATTTTGGTATAGCAGTTGTGTTCTCGAGCTATGGCTACAAGATGTAAACTTTTTTGGGATAATCTCAATTTGAGACATTTCCTTATTACTTCCGATGCTCTAACCTGCATCATGCTCTGAGTCATGTATAAATTGGGCTGTAAAACCAAACCATGTTTGGAAAAAAGCTAAACTGATTTTTTTTTTCCCTTGGCACTAGTATTTTTAATCTGGATTAATTCCCTCATCTGCCTCACAGTACAGTCATGCTGTTACAAGTCTGGTGTTGCTGCCAAAGGCTTTGATTTGTACATCTACCACTTGAGCAGTTTTGAATCAGGGCAGAGAGGAGGTTGTAACTTCATGGATTTTAATATCAGGATGATCAGTTTCAGCCATTTAGTTTGAGCTGCTATACTAAGCCATGAATTTCATGCAGTAGTTCTTCCACAGACCTCTGTAACTTCTGGTTGATTTATAGCACATAATCTAGAACTATATCCTGTTTTCATGCAACAGTTCCAAGAAGTGACATGATTCTTATTCACCTTTGGCTGCACAAAGTGGCTTCATCTGATCCGCAGCTGAGAAAGTGAGTGAAAATTTTCCACCTGTTTGTTCTGCAATTTTAAAATTTCTCCAAATTCTGTTCAGCTTTTTTAATACCTGCAGCCTCTCACTTTCTCTGCCCATTTAGTTTCTTTACCTATTATTTACCTTTCAGTAAACATTGTGGTTGTTTTTCTTTCTCCTGGGCTATCCTTAGTCTATCTGGGGGTTTTTTTCCTAATGAAAGAAGATTACATTTTGAAGCCTTCCAGGTCAGAGCAACGGTTGCTGATTCGGAGGAAATGTTTGTCTTTGGACTCTGTATTCACTCTGTAATGTCACCAGAGAAATTTGGGAGGCAGCACTTTGCAATGACATCAGAGGCTATCCCTTACCTGCTCATAGTAAAGTGACTCTTCCTGGATCATTCTGAGTGCTTAAATCAAACAGTGTCTGCTATTCTGCTTTGTTTCTCTTACACATCAAATGGGCTCTGTGATCTCTCCAAACGAAAAGACATATCCATGCAGATTTATAATAAATCTTTCAATATCAGGTCCTAAGGAAAGCACATATAAGAGGCCAAACTAAAAGTTTCCTTCAACTTTTTCAAATTTGCAAAGAGATTGGGTGACTTGGGAGGAAGTCCCAGATTACAGGGCCTGCTATGGGCAGATGGACAGTTCAAATTCCTGCTCCAGTCCTGAACAAGAAAATAAAACACCATTATTTTCCTGTGTCACTTGCTGGTTTCTGGGAAAAGGTCTATTGAGTGTATGTGTCTGAAAACTAGCACACACATGGGTGTTTTCTGAGGGAACTGCATTTCTGGCTCATACTTGGTGACTCTGGTAAATTAAGTCAGTGGGAACTTGAAAGGGATGCATGGAGCTGGGACACTCATGGCAGAGCCACCTGAGCCCATACAGGTTTTGATCTCCACAGTAGTGAGTGAGTGAATGAGCTGCTGCTGGTTCCATGGTCACTGATTTGGTGGAGAAAGTTAGCAACAGTGTTTACCTGAATATTCAGATTGGCATCACTAAGACCTTTTTGAACAGTAACAAAATAACAGGATAAGTAGACTGGAAGAGGTACAAAATTCATGCTTCATGTGAGTGGATATCACTTGGCCTGTGACAGTTTCAAGACACAACTCCACCTGCTGCCTGAATTCAATTCCCTCAGGCTTTACACACACACCTGCCTGTGCCTCAGTCCATATTTCTTTCATTCTGCTTTCTTGTTGTTTTCCTTCTGAATTCTATATTTATTTTTATCGATTTTGGAGGTAAGCTGTCCTCTCATTTTTGCCTACAGTGCCAATAACTCCATTATCAATCTATAACAAACTGTCAGGCTGAAATGCAGCATCTGAGTTACAGCAGGTCACCAGCTCTTGGTGAGTGTCTTAAGGATGGAGGAAGCAGAAAGGGGAGTGAGACTCAGTATTTTAAGAAGTGAATACCTGAATCACAGCATAAGGAGTAAATACCACAGTTCCAATCTCGTGAAAGTGAATGGCACCTCCTGTATCTCTGAGTCCTGGGCATCAGACAGACTGGCACAGCTTGAATCAGATAATGTGAAAACTTAGCTGGGGATTATCAATAGAACTGCACAAAATATCTGAAGAGGAGGTAGATAGTATTTGCAAGGGTTATGACAGCCAAGTCACCTAGAAAATGGATGTAAAAAAGCAAGTTTTACCTTATGTAACCTCCATTATGCCAAACAAGGAATCCTACTTAGAACCAGATCCTGCTCCCTTTGAAGTAAGTGGAAAACTTTCCATTTGCTTCATTGTGGAGGATCAGACCCACAGGGAGTCTAGTTTGTCTCTGTAAACAGGATAAAGAAGCAAAAGAAACATCCGAGGCCACTTGTAATAATTTCCTGGCAGTGTAGGTACCAATAATTAACAAGTAAAAAAAAAAAAAACCTAATACTTTATACAAAAACATTTTAATCCACATTTGCTTTCCTCTTTCCATACTTACTTCTCATGGACTAGAAAGAGAATTGTGAAATGTCTGGCAAGTGAAAAGAACTTTGGTCTAGATTCTGTGTTGTGTCCATATGTGCTTTCTGCTTTGTAAACTTTGCTCTGGAAGCACCTCTGGACTCAGCTAAAACGTGTCATCAAAGCAGATCCTAAACCTGAGAGCTCTGTGGACCAACACATAACTTTGTACATCCTACAGTGTCAATACCTTGGGCAGGATTATGTTCTGTTGCATCCAGTGGTAGACCAAGGCCAGATGCATTCAGGTGGCTGGGTTCTGGCAGTTGTTTCATATGTAACAATTCTATTAATGCCCTCCTTGAAAAAAAAAAGCTTTCCTAGTTTTTCTGGCAAAATGCAATCTCAATAATTTGCTTTATTAACAGAGGAACTATTTGTAAGAGTTTGAATAATATGGGCTGTGATATTCAGAAAGGAGAATTTTGTCCTTAGCTACCATAAGAAGCTATTGAAGTTGGGTAAGGAACGACATCTGGTTCTCTCTTTTTTTTTTTTTTTTTTTTTT
>VZRZ01001598.1:1697338-1763066 GCA_013398175.1 Climacteris rufus | reverse complement strand
TTTTTTTTTTTTTTTTAGTCTGAAGAAAGCTAAACAGAAACCAAGAAAACATCACTGTCAATAGCAACAAACCCCAAATTCAAGATATGTTTGTCCTGAAGTTTTTGGCCTATTTACAGCTCCCATCTTAATTTCTCAGAGTTTTCCTCCTAGCCAACATAATATTCTTAGGAGTTCATACAGGAAATATCATCTAGATAAATTTTGTTGAGGTGGGTGCATGGCCTGTTAAAAAAAAAAAGAAAAAAGCCCCATTGCAAGAGTTATTATTACTGCTTTGCTGCCAAAATAAGACGTCAGAGAATATTTTTGTTGGATCCAATGGGTCTATTTTGAATCTTGCTGTATTTTCACATACTTATGACCAGAGGAAATATGCATGAAACTATGTAGGATCTCAAGCTATGAGGAATGATGCACCATTTGGACGTTGGGTTTACAATCTGCAGTTTTCTTGTATCCGTTCGTTGCTATGACACTGTGGCATCTGTGACATTTCTGCTCATAGAGCTGCATTTGTTATTTCCATTTGGCAGCCTCAGTGGAGAAGCCAAGAGCTGAATGGGGTTGCCATGACTGAACTGACAGATCCACAGATAAACTGATCATTGACAGAACATCTATTAGCCATAGATCCTCCAGTCCCTCCAAAATGGTGTTGAAAAGTATTGGTTCAAAAGTGTCAAGAAATTTGCCTTAGTTTTCTCCATTATTTAGCGTCCATGTAGTATCAGTTTAGCAGTGTCAGGAGTATTACAAATGGAAGAGATTTCAGAGTATGAAAAGCAAACTTACAAGTTAACATTATAATGTATTTTCTAAGACCTAAGTGCAGAATGATCTCAGGTTTTAGGCCTATCCCATGTCAAGTGATTACAGTTGTTTTCTACATGAAATTGCTTTTGTTTTTGTTAACTACAGAAGATAAGTACATCATGGGAGGACTCTGAACTCTTAAGAGGCTGCAACTCATATTACTTAAGACTTTCTGTAGAGGTCTGTATTTTTGCAGCATTTTATTTAATTACTTGACAGCAGCCCAGGAAATGTAAAGCTGCTCTGCCTTCATTCTGTGACATCATCCACACCAGCCCCATTAAAATCTATGTCTTGGGACTTGCTCTGCCCATGTGTACTTTAAATATCAGATGTGGCCAGTGGATTGAATCAGATTATTGCTGGATGTGCAGTGTTTCTAACAGAACTTTTCTACACCCTGTTTCACGTGAATCACAGTTACCATGTGACTGAAAGCAGAGCATCTTCCCTCTGCCAAGAAATTGCAAAATGACAAAGAATTTTTTTGCGGTGTAGTTTGGCTGATAGGAACCGTATCATCCCTCAGCAACAAAGGCCTTTCCTTCCTGCACGTGGGCAAGGAGATTACTGTAAGGTGCAAAGTCATACACTTATACAAACTCCCTTGTGCTGGCTGTGTAAACCAAACCCTGGGATCTGGCCCTATGTGAACTCTCCCCTCACCACTACAATATCACCACTGGTAAATATTAGATAAAATGTAAAAGGATCCAGGGACCTGGATCTTCCAGGAGTGGATTTTCATTGCATATTTGAGAAAGAGTTACTGAAGCACAGAAAAGAGGAGCACAATACCATGACCATCTTTACTCCAGGCCTCCTTTATTCCTCTACCTGGGAGTAGAATTTTAACTTTTGACCACCTAAGGTTTCACACTTCTGTGGCTGGTACACAAAATAGAACCTGAGGAAGGATATGGTGAGAACTTTCCAATCATGTCTGCAGAAGGACAATCAACTGCTCACTTTGGGCATTGGGGGAGAGGGGACAAGAAGGAAACACCTTAATTTGCAGCAGAGATTGTTTAGGCAGGCAGTAAAGAAGAGCTTTCAAAATGTTAAAATCAGAACAACTACTGAGGGTCTGAATGCCCTTCATCAGGAAAATCTCATTCACCAAGCATTCACTAGTGAATGGTTTAGGTGTGCTTGCTCACACCTTTGTGTGAGGACACAAATGTGCTCACTTATGGTCTTTTCCAGGCCTCACCTGGGATCCTAAAGGCAGTGAAAACTATGGAAGTCTTTCCTATTTTTTCACAGCTGAGTTTGAATCCTTGCTTAGACAAAGTCTTGCTAATATCTGTGCCAGCGTGAATCATGTGCTGCATCCACCCCCTTGTCTCCTGGGACGTGAATCACTTGTGAAGTGCATTTCATCAAAACTATTTCACCTTCTGCCCCCTGAAGTCATTGATGGCACAAAAAGATTCTATTCCCTTGTGACCAGTGGGAAAAAATATCCAGTCATAGTTTATAGTGGTTGTGCCAGTAACATACACAATATTGTGTTTTCCCTTTCTGATGGGCAGAATGTTTATTTTTCTACCAGCTGTATTCATTTAGCCTGTTATTCATCTGTTTGATTTCACTATGTGTATATTTAACAGTATGCAGTAAGGAGGATGCACTCTTTAAACAGCTTTTCTCCACACAGTTATGATTTAAGTGCGTCTATATTATCTGCATCTGATAGTATCACATAGTGTGGCTGAATCTTGGATTAATACCACAGATGGAACAGATTCAGAAATTATTTTCAAATATTGTGAAAGTCATGCAGTCCTAATTATCTTACAATATCTACCTCCGAACCTAGAAAAGTTGAAAGGAAGACAATGAATACACATTCCAAAATAAAATAAACCAAAATGTCAAGTGTACCATATATCTAAAGGGACAGAAATAAGCTTAGGATGTTTTTCTTGAGTCTTTTATGTCAGAGTGCACCAGGGACTAGAGTTCTAAGGCTTATTTGGGTTTTCAAAACCCAACACAGAGACAGAGCCTTCTGGTCACAGTGGAGTCATTGATTAGTTTAAAGTGGCTTGAATTCCATCTATAATGTGTGTATTTAGATGTACCTGGATGATTGGTTAATCTCCCTGTGACTGTTTTTACAGTTCTCCACACAATGCTTGCAGCTAAATAAAAAAGGGGTCAGCAGTCATTCCCTCTGAGTGTGCCTTCAGACAAAACTCAGCTTGTGCACATCCAGAGTCAAATGCAAATAAAAAACTGAACAGGGAAAGGCTACTCTTGGTACTGTGGAATAATTTTACTACAAGATTTTGCTTTAAAAATAAATATTCTAACTTATTTAAAGATGCATGGAAAAAAGAGTGGGGGAGTGGAAATTATTTTCACATCCTGAACATTGCTGTCTATGTAGTGAAAGTAACAATACAGAAGGTTGAAAACCTAAAAGTGAAGGCTGAAACCCTAAGGATGACAGAACTGCTCAGGTCTCAAGCTCAGAAAATCTGAGATTTGAGATCTGATGCTAAAATTCTGCTCAGGGCAGACTTTGCATCAAAGATTTTACTTCAGTTCTGTGCAGGCATATAGATGGGATATTTAATTCACTATATTTGGGATTGCTATTCCAGTTACAAAGGCCCTTTCCAATTTATAGGTATCTGGATATCCAGAGTTTTTAACAATGCAATTAATTTACATGGAACTGCAGAAAGGATTATAGGAAGTAATTTCCCAGAGGGGTGTAGGTTTCACTAACGTGGATTGACAGTCCTGGACAAGGTCACACACAAAATATGCATTTAGGCTGAGACAGCAGAAGCAAGTAGCAAGTGTAGGAAGTTGGTGGATGTCTGGAACTCACCATGTTCTCCATGATTCCTGTCCTGTTGGCAAGCTCACATTCTTCTGCATGCCCATTGCAAAAGCAGCTTCCCCGGATGATCAGGTCGTAAATAGCATAGTGGGCGAATCTCTGGGGTTTCTCCACCAATCCTGAGCCATGGCATGGACATTCCTGTCTTTTTAACAAGAGGAGGCGGAGGTTGGTGAGTTTCAGGAGGTCTTGAGCCTCAGGACTGTAAGGGTCTTCGATCTTGTTGGCTGGACTTAAGGCACGATAAATCACCTGAAAGAGAGAACATTCACATCCCAGATCAGACAGAGGACTCTGCATACACAGCAAATATCCCAAGACAATGTTCAGGAAAAAGCAACAGTTCCTATTTAGAAGACTCTGCATAAGCAGTTATGGGGCTGTGGCTGATCCCAGAGCATCACAGCTGAGTTACCACCAGTGGCCAGGCCACAGCAAGTGACTGTGTACCTGCTTTCATCCCGTCTCAGGTGTGAGATGGGAAATGCCTTCGTTTAAATGTCTCTGCTTGGGGTTGCTGAGCCCTGTCACTTCTTGCAGTCCAGCCAATATGTCAAGGAACAGTTGTTTCCTTGTGTTTCTGAGCCAAGTGACAACAGTGTCACACAGAGGAATCCAAGGTTTGTTGGCATAAATGCAGTGTCAATGCCATCCAGATTTCTCAAAGCATTTTAGGAGCATGGCTTTAGCATGAGTTCTAGTCAGATAAACTAAGGCACTAAAGGAATCTATGAAAGAAGTGGTAACTGATGAGACTTTTTACTTGGTCACTTGAATTGTGTGCTGGAAACACAGCTTGGCTTAGGGTGAGTGAGCACTGAGAGAACTCTGTCTGCAAACAAACCCAGGTGCTTTATTCCTTTGAAGCAGCTGCAGTGCACTGAGCTCACAGGACCAGAGGTGCTTGGTGCCTGCTGGCTGTCTGCAGATGGTTACTCTTTTGTCACAGCACTTTTGCTGTTTAATGGTTCTCCAGAGCAGCAGCAGTTGAGTGTCACAGTTCTAATTTGGTGTTTAACAGTGACTGTTGTATTTCAGCAGCAGGACATTGTATTTTAGCTCATGCACCACTCTGCCCTTCTCTGTCCCTTAGGATGTGCTTGTTTCTGTTGCTTTTGGGAGAGGTGGATAATGAAGGGCTGCACCACAGTCCTTGACAGTGAACTGGAGATCTGGTTACATCGTTCCCAGGCTCAGACATGCTAACTCTAATTTGGCAGCTGTTTTCTCCTCCATCATGGCAGAGGGACTCGCCCTTGGGATTCTTGGCCCTGCTTTATAAGTGGTCACAGTGTCTGTCTGACTCACTCTGCTGGTGTCAGCTGAGTGAAATCTTTGTGTCCATAGGGATTCCCTCTTTCTCTCTCTCAGTTTTTCTTTTTCTTTCTTCCTAGTGAACTGATCAATTTAAATACTTGCAGCATGTAGAATACTTTTTCTCCTTTTTGCTTGCAGAAGCCAAGAAAAGAGCTTGTGGTACATGCCTAGGAGATAGTTCTGTAGCATGCTGATGGCACATGGGGAGACAAATCCCCTTAACTAACAGAATCAGCTGCCAGGCTTCACACACAGCACAGCAAAGGCAGTGGTACCTTTTCCACCTGCCCACAGAAATTTTTGTTTGGCTAGCTGTGTTCTTTTTTTCTTTTAATTGCTCTTCTCTTGTATAGTCAGCTACTTACAAAGCTGCAAACAGCCCTGCTTGGTGAGGTCAGAGATGCCCATATTTCCTTGTCTGATAGAGCTGTGGGCAGATTGCCCAGGCTGTGCAATGCAGGTGCCTACATTCCCCTGACCAATGAAGCCATGACAAAATAGCCCAAGCCTTTCCACCCCAGTGCCTACATTCCCCTGGTCAATGGAACCATAAGCAAATGGCCCATTCTGTTTAGTCCAGGTGCCCAGCATTCCCCTTACTGATGGATTCACAGGACAAAGACCAAATCTCCTCTGTCCAGTTTCCCTAATCCAGCATGGTCTGATCTTTTAGTGAAAAACATTATATGAACCCTTTCTCCTTTCCGGTCCCCTGTGGACCACACAGAGGTGGAGTGGTTTCTCCGAGTCCCAAGCACCTGGTCATGTACAGACACACACATTTCCCTCCCACATGGTCAGTTAAACTAAGTGAACTGGGGGAGAGCCTGCTCAGCTCAGAAATATCAAAAAATGGTTAAAAGTCCCTGTGAAACGGTTGTAAATTGGCACAAAGCAGAGGAATCAGGGGTAAAGCAGTCTGCTCAGTCACTGGATTTTGTGAGCTCTATTCTCACACATCATTCTTGTCTATGGCTTCTCTAACATACATGCTTGGTAAAAATGATATCTCCTTTCAGATGGCTCTCCAGAGGATACCCACCAGATGAGTGGCTTGAGAACATAAATGCTAGAGGTGCTTTGCTCCAGAAAAAGACATCTGAAGAAAGGTAATTGATATGTCAATGGTTTCTGCAAGATCTGCACTGGTCCTGCCAGTGACCTCCTTATCCAAGGCTGGACAAGAGGCTCTGTGTCCCTGTGCCAGAGATCCCAGCTGTGCACAGCTATGACACTCCTCACAGGAGATGGAGAGGAATGGTGAACGAGGCAAAGAAGAAGAGTTTTTACTGAGCTTCTCTGAAAAAAAATAAGCAAAGAATGGGCAAAATGTTTATTTTTATTCTCTGGCACTATACTTCTGCTTGAGGGCAATAGCCTTGTGTTGTACTGTGGTAACTGTGAAGAAAATCCTCTGCGCTACTAGAAATCTATTTTGGACATGGTATGACAAATTTAAAGAGATGGATTAATATTTTGGGATCTCCAGTCAACTATCCATCCTCACCATGTCTTAATTGGCATTCAGAGGGCACTGAGTTCTTTAGCCAAAGAGCAGCTGTCAGGGGCTCTTCTCTCAGCATAGGGCCACTTGCTTTCACCAAGCTTCATTGTTTCTTGTTTCTTTGCTTGACAGCTTGGAAAAAGGTTTGGTTTCCTGTGGGTTTATTGTTTTGCAAATATTTTCATTTCTGGCCTTGCATCTCTTGAGAGGAGTTGCTTTGGCATTTTCCATATCCCATTAGAACACTGAACATCATTTGTGAGTGGAGACATTAATAGCTTGGGAGTCCCATAGGGATTGTGGCATCCTTTTAAGAAAAAAAACAGTATTCCATTCCAGCTGAGGTACAAGAGTTTGCTTGTATGATTAATTTATGACACATTTCTGTCTGGAATAAGCTCACTGGTGAGACTGGATTTGTTTGTCCTTATTCCTCCCAAGGCAAGTCTTGTTAAGTGTTAAAGATCTGATTTGGGTGACATAACACCAGTGAGGTCTTTTGGGAGCAGCACTTAAATGTTCTGCTTGGATTCAATCACCAGTAAGGAATTAACCTTCCTTAACTTTGTAAAAATCAAAGACAGTTTGTATCAGCAGACATATTGTGCCAATAGAAGTGGGTTTAGGTGTGCTACATTTTGCACAGAGATAGCAGTTTTATTTCATAATTAAATCAGTTAAGCAGCTTTATTTCATATATGCATAAAACTGGAAAATGCAATTTCCCTCTCATCACTCCTGGATGTCACATTCTCCTTGAAATATTGGTGGTGAAAATCCTTGGGCACAGGGAATCCTATAAGATAATCACCATCTCTTGCCTCATATTTAATATTTGGTCTTTGATTGAATATTTCTTCTCATATTAAAGTGCCCGTCACAAAGTGATTCTTTAATGAACATATTGCCCTACTGTCAAGAACAAGATTTTAGTATCCACAATTTCTCCTTATTAGTCGACTATATGTATTGATTCAAATAATTCTAGAATGTGAGGAATTTTTAAAAAAGAATTGATATCTCACATGCCCTGAATTGTTTTTCCATAAATGCATAATTTAACTAAAAATAAACAATTAAAAAACCTAACAAAACCAACTCTCTAAACTTTTTTTCTCTATTAAAAATACATGACTATATTTTAAATGAATGTATTTTGGTTTATAGTTCCCTAAGGATAAATTGATCTTAATTAAGAGACGGATTGGTGGTGGCTTTATATAGGGGTTGATAACTTTATATGGATCAGGAAAGAATTTTATTTCTGTAAAAGAAGGAGAAGGTATTGCTGACCAAAATACAGAGTGGGAATGCAACTACTTGGTCAAAGCCCCAGCACAATTATTGAGTATAAAGTTCAGCAAGTAACCAGGGCTTGATGCTGTTCTGAATTGCCAGAATTGTTCCGTGGGAATTCAGTTTTATGTCCTGTTTTCTTTCTGTAAAAGTAGGATACAGATATTCAAGTACTTTGTGGAATGGGAAGAATATTAATCAACTTGTATCTGTAAATTTCTCTGAGAATCCCTGGAGATGGATGCTCAATACATGCAATTTTAAGAATTACAGGCAAAAGATAAGAGTTTGGCCATCTCAAATGTTGATGCATAAATGTATTAAAGATTAGATTATAAATAGATCTAAGTATTAGTGAACTCCTAGAGTCATGAGCTGTAGGAAGAGACATTCCATCTTTTCACTGTGTTATTTGTTGCTTTTATTTCAGTTCACAAGGTTTGTATGTCTAAAGCCCATGAAGCAGATTCCTTCTATACAGATGGACATTTGACTTTTGCCTTTTGCAGAAAGGCAGCAATATTGTTAATTTTTCACTTCCCAGAGCTGTTGTGGGAATCTTCAGTTTTCTGCTATATTCATATAAAAGACATGAAGAGAGTATAATGAAAAAAAGCGTTTTAATTAAGATGCAAGCTTTGAAAAGAGCTTCCCATGATTTTCACTGTAAAGCTATTTCTCTTCTGATGAAATCTCTATCTGGTGTCAAGGTCTGCTGTTTCTTTGCTGTAACAGACTGCTCTGAAATCTCCCAGTTGTCTCCCTAAACATCAGTGTGCAGCTGTCAAAAAAAGCACAGCTGCAGAAGAAAATCTGATGGTGATCGAGTCAGCTTAGGGACACCCCAGAAATCTTTCCACTTCCATTGAATTGGCTGGAAGCTGAGGGTGTTCAGCATCCCTATAATTTAACCCTTTGCGGAAATACATCCTAGATCCTGAGATTCTCTCATAGTCAGGAACTGGCACTGGAGCTGAACGCTGAGTAGGACATTCACGCTTATCTGCATATCTGCTATCCAGCGCATATTTGTCATTCTCATTCTCAAAAGTCAATCAGCTGCGCCTCAAAAAGATGGGCACTACCCTGTCCTCTCCTGACCTTCCTAAGAGCAAGGAAGCCTGGAAAATGCTGTAAGTGTTCAAAGCTAAAAAAGGTAGCCACTGTTAGATGGCTGGTTTTGCTGTACGCAAGTTGGCACAGCCTCACATTGTTTTATCACCAATCAGGAGATCATCTTCATTTCTGAGACAGTGTCTCAGATTTTTGATTTCTTGCCATAGGTTTTGCTTCTCCATTCCTGATGCACCTAATTCTGTTTTCTTAACCTGATCTTCCAGCCAGTATTAGTCAGAAAAGATGTGGACACAACAAAGGTTCCCCCTTGCAATCTCATAGCCTAAGGTGACGGAATATGAGCCATAAAAGGAGAGCAGTGCCAGTGCATGGCCTCCTACAAAAGAAGATCCTTATGCAGAGCAAGAATTTGATATTGCAAACCATCCTTAAGCTGTATTCATCGTGTTGCACATAATCAGGTTAATGAGGTCAGAAATGCCTGTGTGCTTACTCTGGGTCCATCAGAAGGAAGCTGCAATAAAAACTCTCATCAGTCCTAAATCCTCTTCATTAAGAGATTTTCATGTGAGTTGATTTTGTTCTTAAAGGAACAGTAAACAACAGTCTCAGAATTTTTCCTACCCAGGCATGTATCCTCTGATTTATTTGATGGACTTCCATCTTGTGGTACAGTTAACTAAGAAATAGTGTTTTCCCTGATTTACTGTTTGGAGCATAGAGAAAGTCTAACTGCTCTCTCATCATTAGAAGGTCTATTCTGGCAATTCATGAAATGTGTTTTTTAGTCAAGATGCACTGGTTTTCCATTCTTCCAGAGAAGAAAGCTTAGAAAGCATTATAGAATATGGTAGTTTGTTAAAGAAATAATAGTGGTTCTGATTTTTTAAGTTTCTTTGATCTGAGTAAACTCAGCTACTACCAAGACAGTGGCATCTTGAATTCTTTCTGTATTCTCTAGATCAGAAAGGATCAATGTGCCTTCAGATTGCATTTGCTTTGAGGTTATTCCAGTAATCTGGTTGGTGTGGAGTTTTAATAGTAATATTTAGGCATTGCTGCCAATATGATTGAAGTTAGACAAATCTGAAGAGCCATGCAGATCTTTTATCTTCCTCAAACAAATTGTATTCTGTAGGTTCAGGTTATCTGCAGATGTACATCCGTGTAGAAAGGCAAGGGTTGTAGGGAGAAGCAGTATCCTCTGTGAGACAGGTAATGTAGTGGGAGTACAAAATCTAAATTATTTGACAGAAAACCCTTCAGCTTGCAGTCTGTATAGAGGAAATAGGCAAAACTCCTTCTGTTCTACATAGCAGCACCTCATGTGGGGATGTGAGAACGTTTCCATGCTCCCACAAAATGCAGTGTCCTTTTTCATTGTTAGGAGTAGTACTTGCTCTGAAATGGCAAAGGGCAGCACCAGGAGTTCTGTGATGCAACAGCCTGACTGGGAGCTGGATTGAGAATGAGGAAACTCATTTCCCTGTTTGCTGAATTGTCAGGGAAAGTTAAAACAACCCATCACCATCAGTGTCAACCCATGTCAATCAAACCGGGTTCTCATGGGAGAGCATCCATTTCTCATAAGTGGAGCCACTTATATCTCTAGGTCTAGGCTGAAAACTTACACATGAACAGACTTAGGTGAGTGTGTAATCTCACCATGACAGTGATGTGTGGACAACTGTAGAACAAACATTTAAATGTTCTTTTGATGGGAGTTTGAAAATTACGACAATAAATTACTAAGTTTCATAACATTTTAGACAAAAATTTTTTTGCAGCTGAGACTTGGGAAAAAAAGAATAGCTGCAATTCCATTAAGGTTTTATAAAACAGGGTGAGAAAAAAAAATAATTTGATATCTGCTACCTTGTATGTTCAGGAAATGCAGAAAATGCAGAAGCAATGCTAAAAAAACCCACTGCTTTGTCTTTCTGGCTGGCTTATAATGTTCCAAATGTTTCTGTAATGGCTCATTACAAACCAGGTCAGAGTAGGACACTTGGTGCCCTCCTCAAGTTCACTTGCCAGGGATGGGATTGCTGGACTAGTCTCGTCAGCTCAAATTCCCTTCAGAGACAAATCCTTGAGCCCCTTAATTCTTCCTCCAGGGAAGCAGGGCCTGGCAGTGCTATCTGCTTGTTTACACTGCTGGTGTTAACTGCTTCCTCTCAGCTTGCCTCTGCATTCTATCTGCTCTGCAGCTCAGGTTAAATGGAATGCTGGATAGACAGCCCCAGTCATAACAACCAGGCACTTACCTTCACTGGTGACTGATCCCTCCTGGAATCCTTTCCAGCTGGAAGGTGGAATAACCCAGCTGGAAGGTGGAGTAACTCGAGCATCAAGCAACTCTGAGAGGCTAGTCCTGATGGCTGGTGGGCAATTCACTGCTGTACAAGACCCTGTCCTTGCATCTTAGCTATTGGGAATTCAACCTTGTGATGTGCTGAGCAGGTTTCTTTGCAGTGATCCCTCTGCCATATGAGATCAGAACTCTCTAAGAAGTCACTGAAGCCTCAGTAGTGACCTCTTGAATTATTGATGTTGCCCTTAATGAGGTATGTGTATGTGCAGAGGGGATACTTCTTTGTTTATCAAAAGGTTTGGCATGAATACGGTGAAAGAAAGCCTGAGAAGAGACAGTAAAAAGTGTAGGTCCTTGGAAGAGGATCACATACATCCCACACAGAGCCCTGCCCCTGGCCTGGCTTGGTGCCTGGGGACAAGTGGTCCCCCTCTGCCACAGCTGTGGCTTAGGAAGCCCCCTGGATGGACAAAGGCAGCAGAGACTTCAGTGTCAGTGCAGAAGAAAAGACCTTCCATAGGGTTGACTGTGGCTTCTCTCTGAACACCCTGGTGGCTTTTGAAGACAGAACTGCACCCATCAAACCTGTCTTGGTCTGACATGCACCAAGTGTGTTTGGAACTGTGATTAAACGTCTTTTATCTACAAAGAGGGTCCACTCATCTTTGACAAAAGGCACTGCTGGGGACTTCTGTCCCTAAAGAGGTCACCATAGGATACAAAACGGAGAATGAACAGGTCTTCTGTGCAAGGCACACTTAACATGTTGCCATAGAAACCAGTTACTTAATTCAGGCATACACAATTCTTCCAGCCCCCAGTGAATTCCAGTAATGGGTTTATTATATCACACTTCGTTGGTGTCATCTGTCACACAGACACTCACATAAATGAACCAGCCCTTGATTCAGGACTCCCTTCCACTAGCTAGACCCAATAGGGGAAGGGTCTCCTTCTGGGGCTGGTGGTTATGATTAGGTCAATGTTCTACCCCACTTTGCATGCTAATGTCTTGCTTTTATGCAAACATCATATTCCATGGAGGACAACATTTGTTGTCATTTCCCGATATTCCAGTTTATTAAAAACGTGCTCTTAATCTCTCAGATCCTCGAGTGCACGTGCTGTCAGGATGCAGGTTCAAACTTTTCAGCCCCTGTGTGCCCCACATGATGTTTGAACTGTAAGTCACTGTAAGTCCGATGCAAACTTGTGGTAAATTCTCCTTTTGTTTAGGCCAGAGTTTTGATTTATATTAGCTGACCCGAAAGCTCATTTTAGGCTCCATTATTATACAGTACATTGTTTTTAAATAAGAAAAAGAGATGGATGGGGAAACAGGTAAAAAATGTCTCAGCTGATGCATAAGACTCTGTGCCAGTATTCCCTGTACATGCACTTAGAGAAGATGAACAGACCTCAAAATGTGGTTTTGGTTTTAGTTCATGAACTAATGATGAGGATCCTAGGATCTCAGATAGATTCTATCTGCAGAAGTACTCTGGGTCTGAACAGGAGTAAGGGATTTAACAAATACTTGAGTAAAAAAAAAACATAAAAGATACATTGGAGAGTGATCTCCTTGCCTTTCTACATGAGGTGTTCCCCAGTGCCTGACACTTTCTGTCTCAGGTGGATATTATCTGAGATGGAATGGAGATGTGTGACCCTGTCAGAGGTGAAAAATAATCGATAGTCTACCAAAGGATATGCCTTAACATTATGTTCTGTTGTGACATTGTCACATCACTCATCCAAATGCCTTTTGCTCCATTGTAGTCTCCTAAAATTTTCTCTTCTGCCAAATTTTCTAGCCTGCTCCCAGGAAAAGGCTCTTTCAGTGGTCTTGGAGACCAGAATGTGATGACTCTGGGAAATGCATCTCAGTTTACAGATGCATGTGGGTTACTGCAGCTCTACCACCTTCTCCTTTCACACCTACATTCTCAGTTCTGGAAGCCAGTTGACCTGAAATCTCGTTTCATGATGTGTCCCAGCATGGGTTTTAAACCTAATTGTTCTCAGTAAGCTACATCTTTTTTTTTTTTTTTCCTTTTGTGACTGTAAAAAAAGGAAATTGTGTCTCTTCTCAAAATGAATAGGACCCAAGAATAACCTGAGTCTCATGTGGTGAAAATGGCTTCAAACCCCTCAGTAAAGAAAACTGGCATTTATGTCAGAGCATTAATTAGCACTTAAGTTGGAACAGTTTTGATCATTTCAGAAGTGCTGTCAGCTTGTGATGTGAGCCCCTCAGCAATCCAAGGCTTAGCCAGAATCAGTAACTGAATAGGTCAGAGTGGAGGTGAAAAAGAAGCAGAAAACACTGAAGAAAATATTGGTGGGGATTCAATCAGCTGCCTTCCAAGTCACTTGAGTCAGTGCTTGAAGGGATGCCCTGGTGACATTTGTGACATCTTCAAAATCAGGTGTAAAATTGCAGTTCTGAGGTGTGTGGGCAAAGCTCCAGTGAGATCTGCAGTAACAGTAGCAGTGTCACTTAGGCAAATCTGATCAGGTATCACTTTAAATAACTGCACTCTGCCTTCCTTTATTTCAATTCACAAAAGGATCTGCTGTGTCATACTGCTGACCTGAAAAGCCTGGTGCTTCTGCACCCTTGCCATAGGGACATTTCATGGATTGATTAAGAAGTCTCTGTAAAATCTGTCCAGAACCTGACAATCCTTTTTGGGTTAATGTGCTGTAAAACTGTAATTGTCTTGTCCACTGTTAAATTGCCACACAGATTCCTGTGTGCTGCTTTAAAACTTCAGCACTCCTCCTGTGGAGGAAGAGACCTCTGCACGTATTCAATTCATGTCCACGAAAGTATTTGGGATCTACAAGGGTATAACCTGTACATGTAGGACTGTTCTTACTATTACTGTTGTTTTCTGACATCCACTGCCATGGCATAGATTGATTAACCATACACTTACTCATTTCAGTGTATGTGCTGCCCAAGCTGTTAGAATCACTTTGACACTTGTAATCACAAAGGCTTGTGTTGGATGAATGTTTTACTATTTGATTTTCTGCCATTCACTTCTCAGATTTGTTGTAGCAGCAACACATGGTCTTAATGATATTCCTCAAGGTTAAGTAAGCACAAAAGCCTTTTAGTGCAGGGGAAGTACTAGAGTACTAGAGAAGGAAGAGTTGTTTGGCACTAGAGGCCAAGGCATTTGCCTCAGACCCTTTATTCTGTCCCTTACTCAGCCAGAATTGCCCTGTTTAGCCACAGAACACTTCACCTTTCTGTGTTGCTCTTTTTCCATCTGTGAAATGGCAGCAGGACCCTAGTATGTGTGCTGAAGATCATTAACTGGGTCTTGTAAACTATTTCCAGATTTTTGATTGGAAGGCACACAAGAGTGGAAAATTTTATTACTTGCCGAGATTCTTGACGTGGCAAATTGTAACCTCTTTACAGAAGACATTTGGATGTATTTGACTTGTATTTGACTTTGACACAAAATTAATCATGATGACTGACCAGCAGAATTACTACTCTAGAAATAAGACAGTTGAGTAGTCAGATGATCTGTTCCAGATTTTTAATATGCAGAGATGTTTCTTAGCCTGTTTCACACAGATGAATTCAATCTGTCCTTACTGCTCTGTCCCTGTCTCAGGTACCATACACTGGTTTCTTCTCACGTGCATTTCTGGAGCCTGTGGCTTGGTACAATCAGCAGTCACCACCGGCAAGAACAATTACATTAAACTTAGGGGAATGGTGTATTTAAAGGTCAGCCAATCATCTAAGACTTTTTATATGAAGAAGAAAAGGAAAACTATGAAGTTCGTGTCATCCTAAACTAGGAAAATGGTTTGGATAAATCAGATTCTACAAAAGTATATTTCCCTACACCTACTTTGTTGGAATTCTAGCTCAGTTTGGGGCATCTGCAGTGTAAAATTAGGCAATATTAATCCTATTCTCTGCAGTTCTCATAAAAGAAATCAGTTAAAACATTTCTATTAATTTTCATTGATATATAATTTCTCTTCTTCTTCCCCTTTATTTTCTTAACAGAAAGCCTTTAAGAATGGGCTTTCTTAATTTATGCTTTCTTAATTTATGCTCTTTGAGCATAAACTCTCTGGTTTTCAGGCAGTTTCGAGCTCTTTGACATTAAACTTAGTCCAAACTTCAGTTATTGCTTACCTCTCCTCTGGTGCAGGGCACTGCATCTGAATACCTGGAGGTGCACATGGAGCCTTCCTCAACGAGATCATCCTGGAGCCCAAAAGTAGCTGTACAGTTGACAGAGAAATACTTGTAGGGCCTCCAAGTCTGCCCATAATCCTGGGATCTTTCCAACACCATCGCAGCTGGGCGAGGTGACTTGAACACGGCGATGACGTGGGTCAGGTAGAATTCTGTTTCAAAGTCCAGTCGGATTTCCTCCCTGTGTACCCCTTGGGCAGACTGCCACCAGGAGATGGGGTTTGCAAAGAAATCATCTGTCATGTCAGCAGGGAGGTGGGAGTTGTCGGGCTGGTTGGCGTTGCATTTGGTGCAGCGGGGCTGCCCGCAGCCGGGGGAGGTGTGGTGCAGGAGGTTCTGCTCGGGGTAGGAGCAGTACAGCTCTGTACTGTTCTGGCCACACGTGGTGGCGGTCACTGGTGTCCTTCCTGTGGCCAGGTTTCCCACGGGAGGGTTGCAAGCACGGCCGTTGCAGCGGAAGGCTCGTGGCCTCGTGGGATCTGGAGGACAGGCAAAAGAAACACAACAGGTAGAGTTTCTCCAGGAGTTCTCAGGGTGTAGCACAGGTGAACCTACAAATGTTTGGAGTCCTCATCTGAGGACTGGCACCCAAGAGGACACCTTCAAAGAGAGCTGCTTCATCTTTTCACACTAAATTTTGAGGTGGTTTCTCAATAAATCTAGCCCTTGTGTTTGGTGCCTAACTCAGGAACTGATCTTTAGAAAAACTCATGCTCATGGTGCTTAACTTCAGTTTCTGTTGAAAATGCAGTTGTGTCAGTCTATGGAATTTTATATTGAACCAGAGAAATCTTGTGTTTTCTTACTTTCATTCTAGTAAAGCTCTGTATTGAAGGACTAAATCTATTCAGTGCATTTATTTTCACTGTTATCAGAAGGCAAAACCAGACTGGACTGTCCACTGTAGATACATTAAGAAAAATCATGATCCCTGCCCAACACATTACATTCTGTTGTGACATTGTCACATCACTCATCCAAATGCCTTTTGCTCCATTGTAGTCTCCTAAAATTTTCTCAGACACTCATTACACACACAAACACATGAAGAAAGCATGTATTTCTATAGTTGAGTGTTGAGTTTCTGCTCCCAATAAGATCAGGTGGAGTCATTAAATCACAGCAGAGCTGAAAATCAAGTCACTCTTTTGTTCAAATACCTTGACATGGATGTAAGTGACTACCTTCTATTTGCCAAGTTTACAAATACTGGCAAATTTTTGGTATCTTCAATGCATATATTTACTTAATTCTGAATTAAGAAAAGGCAGGGATAACTACAAAGCCTCAATATTGCATGGAAATCAGTAGTGTCTTGTGAACTGGAATTAGAGGTCATTCCAAAACCTTATTACTGTGCTGGGGAAAGCTCATTTCTAATGACACACGATGTCCTCTTTGCTACTTAACACTCTAGAAGGTGTTAAAGACTGACCTTGCAAGGTCATAAATCTAATCCAAGAGGTCACAAGTCAGATGACTGGATTTAGGTCCTACAGGAAATGACCTTTGCAGTGAAACATAGGATGACCCCAAACCCTGGGTAATCTAGGAGCAGTTCAAAGGTCAGACATTAGTTCAACATTCTAGGTCAAATTTTAAAATCTCTACTCCATTTATATCCAGCCTTTCCTCAGGTAAAATTATTTTTAAAATCAATTTAGGTCAAAGAAAGGAGTCTCCAATTCAGCCTTATAAAAGTACTCAGATCTCAAATGTAGTTGAATGAAACAGACATCCCTCTTCCCAAAAAGAAATTTTAAGGTGAAAAAATGTGTCCAGCTTGCATAGTTTTGCTTCTGACTTGGTTCTGTCCTTTGTTCCACAGTGACATCTCAACACAGGCCAGGAAAGAAAGGTCAGACATGGACTTTGTTTTGGAAAACACCTCACACATTTTGCTTTCCTGGATTAGGACACAAAATAGTAATTGTATGTCCACTGAATCCCACTGGCCAATAGTTTGTGCCATTTCAGCTTACACACAGTGTAAGGTTGTCTTAAACTTCAGATAGCAAGGAAACAGATCATCCAAAAATGCTCTTGTCTACTCTTAGAAACAGTGGAAGTCACCTTCAAGGTAATTTGGAGTGTGTTTGCTGGCAACATTTTTTTTTAGTACCCCAGTGAAGTCCTAGGAGACTGGCAGGGCTTAGAGGGCAGCAGTGCCTGAATTACAAGTGCCCCTAACAGTCCTCAGATCCAGGGAATGAAAATGCCCCTCCCCAGTCCCATCACGCCTCCCTTTGCCAGCACAGAGATGGGGAATTACAGAACCAACTGGAGAGGAATGGAGAGAAGATGGGGATGTTTGGCTCTATTGATTCTGTTCTGTGCTCCCCACCTTCAACTCAGCAGGTGATTCTTTGCACTAGCAGAAGTAAGCAAAGATATAATGAGCTACAAGTGCATACCTCAAGAACGTCTTTGGAAGTGGCATTTAAGTTCACATTCATGTCCAAACTGCTTGGTAAAAACTACTGGAAATAAGGAAGGCAATTTCTGTGTTTAAAGTAGATTCAGTAAATAAGGTTAACTAATTTTGCTCAGTGCTGCACAAAGGTGCATCTTTGCCTCCAGAGAATTTCGGTGGGACTGGACTGAGCTTTGAACAAGAATTAGTTCTGACTAAGAGTCAGGTTACTTAGTTTTGATTGAGAATGGATCCATGTTACAAATGCTCTTGGATTATGGATGATTATGTATAAATATACCATGTAATTAAAACAAAGTCTATCTCTATTGATGGATTACACCACTGAAGCTTTTATAGAAGAAATGGGATGCTGGAGTTCTAAATTAAGGAGGTTGTGTAAGGGGGGATCTTTGCAGACAAGAATGTGAGAAAGCAGAAAGGGAAACATATTTTAAAGGGAATGACTGCTTTTTATATTTTCCATAAATGGGCTATTAGCCTTGTATTGAATTTTTTGCTGTTTTTTTTCTGAATCTGAAAAAGAAAGAAAGATATTCTCCTGAACAGCAGTCACAAGAAGGTTTATCTGCTCTGCCTGCTAATGCAGCAACATCAATAAACAGTTCCTGTCTGAACTGCCGTGTCATTAGGAAAATGGGAGAAGAACAAAGTGCAAATTAGCAGAAGGGAGTCTGAGAGAAGGAGAGAGATTGGAAAACAAAATCTGCAGTCGATTAAAAGCTTTGTATTTAGAGAAATCAATTGGCAGAACATTGCTTGGTCACAAGGATAGAGCAGCCTGTCCATCACTTAGTGGTTCTGTGGAAACAACACAAAATGTTGGATCTGGACAGCCAGGGGAGGCTGCTGCAGGAGAGAAACAGCAGCCAGGCGAACACAGAACTTACCCCAACTGCCAGGAGGACTCACTGAATAATTCATAGAGAATTAAACAGTTTGATTACTCATGGGCACTGCATGTTATTATGAAGTTGATTAGCTTTTACTCCATGGAGGGTGGCTTGGCTCCATAAATGGTATGATTAATTTATTTGTTTGTTTTCTAGTCCCTCAGAGCTGTGCCACAAAGTGGCAGGTCAATGGCACATGCCCAGCACGTGTTATAACAATGGTGTTATCTGATGATTAGGGAATCATACAGTTCAAGGGAGGTCATACTAGTGATATTCCTGGGACACCACTTCAAACAGAGAACTCTTACTTCAAAACTTTGTAATGCAATAAAACACTACAAACATTAACTAAAAATAGGTTCTATTTTTTTTTCAATTTTTTTTTCACCCTTCATTGAATATCCAACAGAAGAAAGGTCATATGGCAACTCATCCAAAGACTGCTGATATGACTGGAAAGATGCCTAATATTTTCTGAGTGATTTGATTTGGAATTTTTATTTCTTTTCCATATGCAAATTTATGATTTTGTGTATTCAAACCTCCCACAGTGAGTCAGGAGAGCAAATTTCACAGATCTCAGAAAGAGCAAAACCTTTGGACATCTTCTGTCTTTGAGATGGAGCAGTTTCAGCATGTATGTCCAAACTGGATTTCACTTGTTATAGATCTGTTTAACTTCTTTCTTAATAACCAAAACCTTATAAATGTTCTTTTAAATCTAACCACCCTGGGCACTTGAGTTGCTCAAGTTTTTATTCGAGTCAGACCTAGAGTTTTACCCTTTAACACTGGTTACAACAGCTGCACAACACTTTGATTTGTCTGGGACCAACATGCAGTAAGTTTGGCAGGTCTTCATCCATTTATGAGTAGCCTGATGTGTTTCTGCACTAAAATAGCTCTGATAACTGGAGCTGATGAACCAGCCTTCATAAATACCCCAGAGGTGAAGTTCAGCATGTGCTGTGAAACCAATCTGCCTCTGAGACTTGAGGCATGGACAGGAGACTAAGATCCCAAGCTGGGTCTCCCATTGTGTCCAGTTGCAGTCTGCTTGTCCACATCCCTCCTGGAGCAGCAGTGGGCTCCAACACCTTCATTTGCAAAGGAGCTGAATAACCTCAGATCAGATAAACCCAAACCATGTTAATGATCAGGTCCCACAACTGATTTTAAGCTTGGTGGTAGAAATGGCCATTTTTGACCACACTGCACACTGGCTGAGAGCTGGCCCAGGTGCTGCTCCCCAGGGCACTGATTACATGGGGAGTTCTGGGGCTGAAGCAAGAGCCCAGGCTGTTGCCAGTGCCACTAAGTGTCCCTTATGCAAGAGTTTCCAGATCACTGCAGAGTTTGAGGGGAATAATGCCCTCCACCTGCATAAGATTAGGGGAAGGATCATCCAAGTGTTGCATCTTACACTATAAACCCAAGGTGACTGTTCCAGCCTAAGCAGTAAGGTGTTTGTTTCGTTTTTTGTTTTGTTTTTTTCCCCTGTGGCATTATATTTAAAGATCTAAGGAATCAATCTTGACAACCCAGACTGTCTTCTCTGCACAGGCAAATATTGTACTCCCCGCAAATATTTTACTCCCCACAAATATTGTGTGCTTTGTACTCCCCATAGGCTAATCAAGTATGCCAAAAACATACTTCTCTATACACATCTCAGTTTTAAACAAAGAATCAAAGATGAACAGGTAACTCTTCTGCTTTCACAGGCTGATAGTTTGTACAGCCTCTTGATCAAGCACCCAATATTTATTTAAAGGGGCATTGAATCCTTAGCAGCATCACCTTCAATATCCAATTATTTTATTGCTATTCACTATATCCTACACTATTACTCTGAGTGAGTTTAGCTCCAAACAGAACACACTCCCTCCCTGCAAATTCACTTTCCAATCAGTCAGCTGGGAGCTGCATTTCCTTGAAGATTCCTTTTCACTTAGTGAATTGGATGCAGAGCAAATTTAGGCTGCCTTCTGCCACGGTGTCAGCAACTTCACAAGACATCTCTGTAACCTTTCTGTGCTGTGTGTCGACATATGTACCCTATAGGGAGCCTATATCCTAGCCTGGGAAAGTAGTGAGTGCCCAGAATAAGACACTAAAAGAACTGAGGCACATGTACTTCCTCCCCTCCTTCCCTGTCACGTTGTGACAGACAGCCTTTTCCCCAAATGAGATACTGGGTAATATGACAGGACTGTAAATTTATGAGCTGTTTTCACTTTTTAAGAAAATAACTCTTGCACTTATGGAAATCTGCTGTCTGTTATCAGAAGGGTTCCAGCTAGGGAATAATCTGAGCTGAATCCACTTGTTCTGCCTCTGCCTTCACTGGAACTTGCAGGACAGCTGAGCACTTCAACAGCTTTCAAATCACTGCATGAAGAGTGTTGTTCCTGTCCTAATACTCTGAGCACACAGGTGAAATTTAAACCCTGGATATGCTTTCCTGTACAGGAAGAGAGATTCCAAGACTGTATTTCAAAGGAAAAGTCACCAAGGATGTACTAATGTTTTATCAATAATTATTTTTGGTTTTCTGACCCAATTCTTGTAACTAATCCTTTTTTAAAATTAAAGATGTATTAAACCACAACAGAAAGTAAAAAATTATAATGCTTTGCCTCCTTTTCTTTAAGGAATTTGTCTCCATCATAATCCAGGTATTTTTAGAACCCTCTGTAAATACCATTACAGCTGTATCATTCCTAAATATGCTTACTTGTACACCCACATATATACACAACACTAATCAACTTCTCTTTCTGTCCTTAGCCATTTTCCTCTAATGCTAATTTAATCCTGTCCACTGCATGTTAACTATTAAGTCAGGGAATACATTGAATGAATGGACTGTCTTTAATAAATAGGAATTCCTAAACAGTGTCTCTGATTTTTAATGATGTAATATTAAGTTAACAGGGAATAATTCAGATTCCTACATTGATGCTTTCCAAGGATGTTGTCATTTCACTCTTGTCCTGCCTGGGAAGGCAGTGTTTCATCCTCAAAGCAAGCACCCAGCATATCTCAATCCCTCTACCTCTTTCTTTCTCTCTTACTTTTCTTTTTTTTTTTTTTTCACAAAAATAACACACTTCTTTCTTTTAAGGATGTATGAACTTGAACATCATATGATAAGTCTTTGGAAGGAGACTGAGCTGTAAAGCTGGGCATTGCAGGGAATAAAAAGCATTTGTATGCATTGACTAATGCAGATTCCTTCTAAAAATCCAATCTAAAAATAAAGATGTTGGCACAATTTTTTTCACAAACAATGCTGATTTCTACCCCCTTTCCCCTCGTTAAATTCAGAATAAATTGTTTCAGAATGGCAATATTGATTTATTTTGCTTACCTGCTTCCCCATGTCCAGAAATAAAATATTCCAAGAACACAATCAGCATGATGCCTTTATGCTGCATGGCTGTCAGTAAAATATTTGTCCTCAGTGAAGCAAAAAAGACCTGCGGTAATCTACAGGTTTGGTGCTTGTATGGCTTTTCTGTATTTTCTTTCTTTCTTTCTGCTCACCTTCCTCTCAGTGTAGGGGTCAAGGCTGCTGTCTCATTCTTCTTGCTCTTGTTTGGGTCCGGAGGTGGTTTGTTCTTTTCAGGGCTCAGATGCCTTCTGGGTGTCACCCATACATTGCTTCCAATAAATAAATAAATAAGGCGGCTTTTCAGTGCCTTTAGCCCTCTCCCCGCAGCGGGCAGGGGCCGCTCACATCTCTGACGCAGCCCCTCGGATGCACCATCGGGGGCTGATGCGAGGCGGGGAGCTCTGCTCGCTGCGGTCCTTGGCGCTTGTTTGGATGCTATTTCGAAACTTTCATTTCTGCTCCTTGCTTTTGGTAGAGCTCCGGCTTGGCTTTGCCTGGGTTCGCCCTGGCAGCCTTCCCTACCCGCTCGCACCTCCCGCAGCCTCCTGCTCCTCGGGGTGCCGAGGGGCTCCGGGCAGCCCTGCTTTGTTGGGAGCTGCCCCCCAGTACCTTCTCTGCCTGTGCTCCCCGCAGCGTGGGGTCATAGGAAGAACAGAGTTGGCTTTGGTCCCTGAGAGATGATGAGAAGCAAGTGCTTTCTTGGCTCTTCTCTCTTTTTATTTTGGTTTGTTTTATTTTATTTTATTTCCCTCCGCCCTCCGCTGTCACGGAAGCCGCTTCTCCCCCACCTCCAAGGGATTTGCTTCACACAGCGAGCGCCAGGGGAGTGGAAAACAAGCGCAGCGGCAGCTCCCGGGGCCGGTGCCCGGGCAGCCCCGCTCTGCGCTGCCGGAGCGCCCCGGGCCGCGGGTCCCGGCGGGGCAGGGGGCAAGGCGGGGATGGAGGCGCAGTGCCCAGCGCCCGGGATGGAGCGGGGGCTGGAGAATCCTTCCTCCCTCCTGCTACCGCAGGGCTCAGGGCCGGGGGTCCTGCCCTCCCGAGGGCGGGTTAGTTATCTGCAAGTTTTGTCTCTGCTCCCTTCAGCCTCCCGCACATCTCTCCGTCCTAACCGGGCAGTTCTCAGTTCTCCTCTCTGGTCCTGTCTGGCTGCAAAGGGGATTAATAAACATGTGATCTTTTTTTCCTGGGCTTTAAATGTGCCTTTTTTTTTTTCTGCCTTTATTTTTTTTTTTTTAAGGTCTGTTCCGCCCCTCCTCGTCGGCTGGGCTGGTCCTGGGCGGGCTCAGATGCGGGCGTTGTTGCCCAGCCGCATCCTCCGCTGCCGCAGCCGGGCTGGGTGTGCGTGCGTGTCCCCGAGCGTGTCCGTGTGTCCGTGTGTCCGTGTGTCCGTCCCGCAGCAGCGCCCGTCCCTGCAGCACCCTCTGGCAGCCCGGCCGGCTCATGACACCTGCCCGGCACCGCCGCTGGCCCCGCAGCGCCCGCGGGAGCGGCCACAGGCCCGGGCTCAAGGGCTGGTGGCTGCCCCGAGCCGGGCTGTCCGTGCTGGCAGCTCCCTGGAGCCGGAGCCCGTCACTCCAACACAAAGCTCCCGGGACACGGAGAGACTCCATACAGCGAGCAGGGGGTGAAAGTGTCCAGCCCTCCAAAATAAATTAATTCAGGGTGTGAGGTCCCCACATCTTCACTCTGTCTTCAGATTTCTCAGCAGTGTAAGGCCAGGAACTTCTGTTGGTGTCACAGGGGGAGCAGGCCCGAGGGCAGCCCAAATGCAGATGAGGTTGTTCTTGTGCCCCTGTGTGCGCAGGATTGGACCTTAAAGGGATGTGAAGAATGTAGGTCATACAAAGAATAAGGAAAGATTTATTTCCCTTTAGGGTGGGAATGTTTATGTGAGGCAGGGTTACCTAGCTAGGTTTTGGGGTAGAATTTTTTTACTTTACCCTTTTTTTTTTTCTTTTGATAAGTTTTTATATGAAAACTCTATAGCAAAATATAAAATACAGAGGCTTTTCTGTCTCCTTTTTGTCTTTGCCTTTTGTTTGAAAGCAGCAAAAATATAATTACAAACCAAAATTCTCCTGCTGTAAATGACAGTATCTTTCAGAGGGTCTGAGTCTGCTGTGTGCTCAGCTCCCCCGGGATGTTCTGAATTCTTTCAACTTGAGCATCTTCACTGGGAGCTGGGGATGTTCAGGATGTCCTAGAGCTAAAGCAGATCTGACATTAATGAGAGGCTGCCATTTAATAATTGTGCTTTGTTGTCACTGCTTGTTGATTGCTGCCTTTGTGAGGAAATGCTGTATTTTTTCATTCACAGGTTCTAGGCAAATTTCTAACTGAAATGCTTCTCCCTGTTAATTTCATCAGGCTTAAAATGTGGCATTTGTAGTTCAATGGGATGTAACAAAGGTTAAAAAGCTGCTGTATAATTTAAACAACAAGCCAGAATGGAGAGCAAAGTTCATGTTGCACTGTTAAGTGGAAAATCAGAGTTAAGTACATTCATTTACCTGTCATGACTGGATGGCAGTACCATAAGACTTTCTAGTTGTTGCTGACTGTAGGGTATAAAAGTGACATAGAACTGAAAGCCTTCATTATTCCTCCCAATTATTGCCTGACTTGAGAAACCCACTACCAGTGCTAATGAGTACATTTCCAGTTCAATGCTATAAAAATCCATTCATGCCTGTGAGCTGAGAGAGCTAACACCTAAGGGGGAAATGTTGCTGTTATGATGACCACTGCTGTTGTCTAGAAGATGAATTGATGAGATCTGTGGAACTGCCCACACCAAGAGGTGTCAAACAGAGAATGTCCATCTTAACTGAACAGTGTGTATGAACAATGGTGTGAATAATACTTAACTTTCCTTATTTCCTAAACTATAGCAACATACACGTACAATTATTGGGGTCTCAATGTTCATGCTCCAGGCCATGACTCTCAATGGGACATTGGGGAATCAGGGGGTTTGGAAAGTGACTGGATTTTCTCAGTGGCTTAGCACCAACAGCAGTTGACAAAACCCAGAGAACAAAGGGCCAAATTGTGAATCATTCATTTTGGGGGAGGAGGGAAGAGCCAATGGCACGGCACAGAGTGGGGAGGTGTGTCACCTGTACCACCTGCCCTCTCTGCTTGACAGCCCTGGTTGCAAAAGCCAGAGGACAGTCTGTCCTCTTGGAGGTCTCCTTGGAGCTGTGGTGCATTGGAATCCTTTAGCATCTTCCTTGTACCTCTCCAGTCTGCCTTGCCTTTCCTCCTCCTATTTCCTCAGCAGCCATGACCAGCCTGAAGGAAATCTGTCGTGGCCTTCCTCTAAACCCTCTGCCTGAAAACAAAGGTCGGAGAAAAGGGATACCCCATGCACCTGTGAGAACACCCAACCTCACTGCTCAGGAGAAAAAGGTAACGTGGGGTTTCACAGGGCCTCATTTCTCTCCCTTTCAGAAAAAGGCAGCTTGGGGCAGCAAACCTGATTGCCTCAAATGCTTTTTTAAGTGTCAACCTAGCTTTGTGCCAAATGTATTTCCTTGGTGGTGTAATTCACTGTCTAACGGGACACAGTACTGGAAACTCTTCTGCTTGCTTCCTTTCTTCCTCCTCCAGAATAATTGGGTTGATATGAGGAAAATTTGTTGCACAACAGCTTCCATGACTTTAAATGCCTCAAGAAGAGGCATTAGACTTCAATGCTGTCAATCCAGCATTGTTCCTTACCAGTGAAATTCAGAATGCTGTATATGCATATATACACTGCATATGTATGGGAGTGAAAGCTAACCCATCCAACACAATAAATATCAAAGGTGATGAATCAGCATCCTGGTAGCAGCTACACATCTGTATATTTGCATGAAAGATCCAAAGATGATTTATTTTAGTCAGCAGTCTGGGCATCCTGCAATTTAGGCAAGTTTGTAGGGAGTTAAGTGAATTATTTGTCTTTAGTTGCGTAATTATTTTCCTGTCCTTTTTTGTTTAAATAGTCTGCATACACACTAAAGTAATTGTTACACTATTTCATGCTCAAGATTTAAAAAAAATCATCAGCAGAAAATAATGGTCAATGGGTGGAGATCCTGAGGAATTTGTGTGGGAGAGGATAAGGTGGGTTCCTTAGTTTGGAAGTCTGTGCTTCATCACATGTAACAGCACTTATACTGTGACATTCTGGTCAGAACAAAGAAGTTCCTTCCCCAATAACAAGTTGCACACAGCTTCCTTGCCTTCGTGGGAGTTCCCCACGGGCATCAGGAGTCAAATTCTTTCAAAGTCCACTTCCACAAACAGAGGAGAGTCTAGTCAAAGGGTAGGAAGAGGAACAGCTGTGAGATATCCAAAGAGGATTTACTTCAATGTCAGGAGCATTCATGGCTGAGGCATCCTGTCTGTGCCTGGGACAGCTCAGTCACATGGAAATGTGGCTCCTAAGTGTGCAGAAGAGGGCTGTGGTGATGGCTGTGAAGATAAAGGAGTGGGGAGTGAGCTTCACTGCATGTCAGAACATTGCCGATCACCCCCGTTTTATTCCTTGCCTTTGATAAATCACTTTCCCCACAAGTCTGATACAGCAGGAAGGAGTCCATGTTGCAGGTGAGGAGGTGCTGTCTCTCTAAAGGATGCCAGATCTTACTCTTTACTTGGGAAGAGGAAAGTAATGACAAAGTCCTCACTCCCTACATAAAAACTGGATACTTTCCCGCCTCCTTGAAGTTTTGAAGCAGGAGACTGATTTTCTGCCCCCAGTCTACTGTGTGACATCAATCAGTCATCTCTGTTTTACCTACTACATGTGATAAGAGGTCATGGTAGTTGGGTATTTCATTAGACTGTTAAAGATTTTAAACTTCCTTCATAATTTCTTTTATGCTTCATCCTCCACCTTAAACTCTTATCAGAGTTGGAAGCTCAGCTGGTGTTTGTTTCATATTTGAAAGGTCAAATCTCTGTTTTTTAAGAGGTATTCCATGCTTAGAAAAGCATGTAAACAGAAAAGTTGTCTGTCTACAAGGGTTTTTTTAAGTCTTGAGAGAGAATTCCAGATTTTGTTGACAGTATGTAATGCTGAGCATATTATGAGACTTGTCTTTATGTATGACTCTGTGTTCACTTTCTAATTGAAATATTCAGAGGAAGCTTTGACAGAAGTGACATTAATAATGCTCTGCTGATTTCCTCTGGATTTGTCCCTCTCCTCATATGCCTTCTTTCCAGTTATAGTCCTTGTTACAATAACAAACCTTACCACTGCCAATGTTTTATTTTCTTGGGCCTCCTCTTGTGGTTATAATAGAAATCCTGTAAGTGAGATTTATAAAGAACTGTGTGTTTGGGGACTTACTGAAGAAGTATCCAATTCTTCCTATCATACCAACTTTAATCTTCTTGGATAAATTGAGCCATATCTCAGAACTGATTCTGATTATATGTTTCCTGAGTTCTCTTCCTTCAGCATTCTTTGCCCGAGGCCTGAAACAGCCACATCCTCTCTCCTTCCTTCCCTCCACGGCTCAGGAAGCTCTAGCTTTCTGTTTCTCAGCATCTGTATCTCAATGTAAATAAGCTACAAAGAAACTACCCTTAAAATCTTCGTGTGCTGTGTCCTTTGCAGAACAAGGATGTTGCATGCTCTGTACTCACTGACATTCTATAAAGCTGGAGCAACTTGGGAAGAAAGGGCACTTCTCAGTGTCGCTCAGGATCAGAAAAAACTGCATGGCTTCATGCACACAGCAATTCCCTTATGGATCTTAGAGCCAAGTCACATTACAGTCCCCCTGCTACCCAGCAGGATCCTCTCTCCCCTGATTGCAGCATCTTGGATTTCTGGGGTGGGCACTGAGGTCAGTAATGGGCATTAATGACTGTAATGAGCCTCTCCTGAGGTCCCACCCAAACCTCTGCCCATAGGCTCAGGGGCTCTATATAAGCTCAGGCTTGGGACTTTAATCTCAGTGGTGCTGGAGGTGTCTGGCTGTGGTTCTTTCTCTGTACCCAGCCATGGGCCTCGTTGTTCTGGTCTCCCACCTGTGGCTGCCTTCCCTCTCTGAACTCCTCTGGGGATCTCTGTGCCCCATCTCTCCATGGCACCCACCACCAGAGCTGTTCCTGAGTTGCACTCCCAGCTTGGCCCTGGACCTGCACATCAGCCTGGTCTTGCCTGATGTCCTGGACTGCTGGTGGAACCTGGCTGCCATCCCTGGGCTGCCCTGCTCTCCTCCCTCAGGTAGCACAAGGCTGGGCCCTGGCTGCTGAGGTGCCAGCCCTGGCTGGGGTGACTCTGCTTGGCTCCCTATTCCTTAGGGAGCAGCTGGGCCTTCCTGCCTGGGGACATCCCAGAAAAAAGAGCTGAAAACCTCAGCATGGGAGGTCATTCAGCACCTGAAGTTGTTCTTCAGCCTTCTGGTGAAGAAATGGAATGTTTGACCTTTATGGCTTCTTTACACATCCAAAAATGAGGCTACTTTAAAAAGCTTATATGTGGTTTGGGAAGGGCAACATATCAGCTGCTGTTTTGGAACATCTGGGTGATAAAGAACTTGGTTAAACTTTCACAGCTCATAGGCCATTTATGGCAATGGCCAGTCAGAAATCTCCATGTTTACTTCTCAGCTGAGCTGATTGAAACTGGGAGCTATCAGGCAGAGTAATAAACGAATCAATCCTGCTTGATGTTTAGAGAACAGTGCCACCAAAGAGCCTGGGTCTGGATGTCATCAGGCAAAAGGTGACAGGTGGGAGGGAAGCACCATCCACTGGAAAAGGGGCAGAACTAAGAGTGAAATTGTAGAGTTAAGCCAGTCACTTCCTCTTCCTGTGCTTCCCTTTCCCTCAGTAAATAGGGAGACTGCAAACCTTAATGTTTGAGAGTCTCGTGGGTCTTAAATGGGAAGTGCTGATGATCTTTCTAGAAAATGGAAATGAATGACATTCCCTCTGAAGAGGCACTGGCTCTTCAGCAAACACCAATTAACAAAGAGGCTGGTTTATTTGATTTCTCAAGAGAATAGCCCAGCAAAGATATTTGCAGCAGATCAATCCGAGCAGGATTTCTTGGGTTCTTTTGAATATATTTTGTTGGTATTGAGAGGTCTAAATCTTGATTAAATAGTAGCAAAATCATGTTATATGTAAATTCTAGGTAATATACAAGGAAGTCGCCCTAATAGTGATTAGAGCTAAAATAGAAGAACCAAGTGTTAGGTCCAGCTGACAGATTTAAGAGGAAGACTTTGCATTTGTTTACACTGGACTGAGCTGAATTAAATCAGTAACTCAACATGCATATATAAGTTTTTTTTTTTAAACAGCCTATCAGACTCAGGATTATAACCACAAATATTTTCTAAGACACCAGTAAACTCTGGACCTGCTTTTTCAGAGGTACTGATCATATTCAGATTAATCTTCTGTCAGTGGATGTTGTGAAAAGGAAAAACATCTAAATATCAAATGCACAAAAATATTCAGAATTCAACGTGTCAGAGGTAAATCAATCCTTCTAAAAGGCTAGGATAAGTTTTTTTTTGTGGTGCTTTAATGAAATGTATTCTCTTCCCACAAAAGCATAATGATCAGCCTATTTGTATTTGCTCCTTGAGTGTCTTTCTCAGGTTATTCAGTTTATGACTCAATAATGATTATGTAAAACATGTACTGATGCACATGGCAATTGCCCTTTCATAAAGCAATCAGGTTTCACCTAAGAAATTTTGAAAATCCAGCTGTTTTTATTGAGAGTATGTTTCAGAATCTCTTATATTTATATTCTTCTAATTTCAAGACTGCATTTTTTACAGGCAATTCACAGCTATTTATTACTCTTCCAGCATTTCCCTGAAGCTCCTTCCTCCTTTGACGTTTATCCTGCAGTGAGACAGCAATCAGATATCAGCTTTTTTAGTTAAGCTAAAGAAGCCACAGTCTTAGTCCTCTTTTATAAGATCTCTATTGTCTGTGCAAGGTGCCCTTCACACATTCCATATAGCATTCAAGTTCATGTTTCATTAATGTTTGCATCATCAAAATTCAGGCTTCTGCTAATGTGTAACATTAATAGGATAGTGGCTTAGTCCAAGTGAATTTGTTTGAAAATCAAACTAGATTCTGGCTTGAATTTTATGGTGAAGAACAATATTTGCCCATCAGTTTCATTTTTATACAGATACTATGTTGATCAAAGATTCTGGGTGATCCTTCCTACACTAGCAGAAAAACCCACATCCTTATAGTTCTCTGTAGTTCTCATAGTTAGCTAAAATACCAATGTTTGCCCCTTGATTTTTTGGTTTTTAAGGGTGCAGGAGATTTTATTTCACTTTAAAAATTTCTCAGATCTAGAACCCGCTCTGATGGCTGCTCACCTCTGAGATTGACTTTGGAAATCCCCATGTATTTTGTCATGGTGTGGATATAGTGGGATTTTTGTGTTCATTAATAACTTGCCCTTGAAAAATGACTGCTTATCTAACTGTAGAAGAATGAAGTAGTATTAGAAGATGGAATTTGCATTTTCTCATCTGGTAAATACGTTTTCCCCCTTGTCATTCTCTGTGTGGGATAGCAAATCTAATGTGTAGAGTTTTACTGGCCTGATCCTCAGGTGGTGTAAACCAGCACAGTTTCACTGATATTGAAGTTGTATGCCTGCTCAGGAGCAAGTGTGCCAACAAAAACCTCTCTCAGTATGAGGCATTTTAGATTTATCGTTCCTTCAGTGTGCTCTAAGGTGAGATCAGAGTGCTCAAATGAAGGGGCTGCAGAGCTCCAACCATAAGAGCCAAACCACGTTCAGGTGGAATGAGGAGTTTTATTGCTGAGCTGAGGTCTTTGTAGAGCTTTTCAGCACTGCTTACCAGGATGCATGGGGATGATACTTACACTGGGTGGTTCTAGATGCCTTTGTTTTGGGTCTCTGCACCACAGCCCACCCTTCAGCCCCTCCAGGAGACACTTGCTTCCATACCTGAAGTGCCAATGGCAGATGTCACAAACGTGTGCTATCCATGCTCTCAAAACCTGAGCTATTATCAGATTCAGAAGCAAACTTGATCCCTTTCTATCCTTTCCACAGCCATTAAAATTCAGCCTAAGGAAGATATGAAACTCCATATGATTTGTGAATCTCTTCAACTAAAAGTGTTGCCATTTGTCTGGGACCTCACAAGGTCTTTGCATAAAACTGGCTATTTAAAGATTACAAAAGCTTTGTTCTAATTAATGGTTTTAATGAAATGAAACACAGAATACAAAGACATGGCTTACCAGACTGTTACTAAAGATAGTGATTTATTTATGGATTCTTTCATCCAGAAAGACATATTGTACTTTTCAAACCATGGCTAATGTCTTTGAAGGCAATAAGGACTGTAAGCCACGTAGTGTCATCTGCAGAATTGAGCTGAGTGCCTAGTAATCACTTTAGCTAATTTGGAAGTGATACATGTAGCATCAATAAAATAATGTAACCCAACACCCTCTGCAATACATTAGGATGCTAAATGGAGTGAATCTTCAATAAAACAGCCCAAGAACATCTTCATCTGGGAGTATGTCACATAACTCTGGGCTAAGATCCCTTCTGAATGGAAAGTACAGTGGAATCTTCAGTATCTTGGAGTTTAAGGACTCAGTATTAAGGATTTTTGAACAATATTTTCCTTGATAGTTCAGTGTCCTCAGCACTGTGAGAGGGAATTTGTCCATGTCTGATATTGATAAGAATGAGCAGTATTTACCAAATCTCCAAGCTGTCTTCATGCAGATTTGGGGAGGTAGGTGGGAAGGAGATGGTTACATGTTTACAACAATTGAACTTACAAGGAAAGATGGAGGTAGAGACATTTCAATAGGAAATCAGGAATGAATCTCCCCTGGTGTGAGCTTGGCCTTTTGAGTTGCAGTGTCCTTGTAACAGCTTAGGCAGGCTTCCAGCTGCACCTGGATAAAGTTCAGGGCCACCCACTTGCCTCCATTTCTCTTTTACCTCATTTTTTCTCTCTTGTTTATTTTTTATTTGTTTGCTTTTTGACAGCTGGCCCTGCGCAATGCCTTGCGTTATTTCCCACCTGAAATCCAAAAGAAGCTGGTGCTGGAATTTGCTGAAGAACTAAGGCTGTATGGCCATATCTACATGTACAGGTTCTTCCCAGATATTGAGATGAGGTAAGGACTGGATGGTTCATATTGTGTTTGGCTGGCATTTGCTTACCAGCTTTCACCTGTGGAACTGACCTTTGAATAGTGGCATTGCTGTGTCCTAATTCACCTCTGGTGGAAGTTATGTCATAACTTATTCATGCAGCTCATCCTCTGATAATTTGAATGGTCTATGTATCACAGTGATTTCATTTGCAGGGAGGGCTGCTGCATGTTTTGGGATGCTCCATGGGCCTGGCAGGGAAGCAGTGTGTTCCCTTCTGGATAGGCTGTGGTGGGGCTGGGCAGTCCCACTGCTGGAAAGCTCAGCACCACTCAGCACAGGGGAAGGACTGAGCCAGGTTGTGGGTGTGGCAATGCCAGCTTTGCCACACAAAAGGATGCCAAATGCTCTGCCCCATGGCAAGGCTTAGTTTCTAGAGGCCAGTCATTACCCAGAGACCTCCAATGACAACCTTGACAGGAAACTTGCAATAGTTCTGAGCTGCTGGAAGTCAAGTCTCAACTGAACCATGAGGCAAGGCCGGGTGAGTGGCTGGAGACCTGCTGTGAGTGGCTGCATGGGTTATCTGTGCTCTTAGAGCAGAAAAGGCTTTCTGGGCTGTAAAAGAGAGAGTGCATTTTTTCCACTGGAGCCTTTCTGTGACCCTGGTGTGTAATAGGCTGTGCCTGTTGGTCTTGGACCATCACTTCATTCTAGGGCTGCTGGGGCTAATATTTGTGAAGCAGAACAGTTTTAGTGAGGGCTGCCAGGGGCTAGCTGCTTTTTTTAGACTGATTGATTCCTTTTTGCAGCAGGGGCCTGGTTAATGTCTGTACAGAAATCTGAATAAAGCAAATAGAAAACACTCTGATTTCCACAGAAATCCATGTTTCTGTGCTGTCCATACTAGCCTGGGGTCAGCTCTTGCAGAATTCAGCTAAGGAGAGGACAAGTGGAGGACTGTCTGAAAGACTTTGCAGAGCTGGACTTCAGAGGACCCTTTACTAAACTACAGATGATGACAGCTTCCAAGTAGGCTTGGATGAGACAGTCCAGCAGCTTGTTTCCATCACTGGCATCAGTGATTCTTTGATAGCTTCAAGTATTTTTTGCTTTGTGACCATTTCACTAATCACTTTCTAATAGAGTATTGCAGTCTCAGAATGAGAAAATGCCTTTTGATCTCTGAGAGTATTTGGTTTTTGTTGTTTATGTCCCAGGGAGCACAGCTCCATTTAACAACCATGTTCCTATGCCAGAGCACTCAGCTGATACTGGGAAGTTGGGTTTCTTATGTTCTGAGCAATATTATGTGTAAATATCTCCTCTTGATGAATTGGCATCATTCCATAGAAATCCACTTTTATCAAGTTTAGAAAAGCAGAAATCCCTAATAAAAAAAAAAAAAAAAAAACACTATGGAAAAACTCAAAGCCTTTCCCTCCTGGTTTGGCAATGACTACAAGGCATTTGTTTTACTATCTTGATGTAAAAAGCCAGGATAAAGTGAATGTAATAATGGGAAGAACCCATTTGCTGAATTCATAGAATATACATGCCAGGTCTTGATTCGTGAGCTGGACAGTGATGTCCAGTTTTTCTTTGTTTAGCTTCACCTTTTCAGTGTAATTTTGTGCCTTCCCTGCACAAAGTGAGTGTCTAGCCATTGAAGATATATGAAGTGAAAGGAAGATAATTTAGAAACCATGCCAAATGATCCTATCCCTCTTTAGGAATTCTCAGCACCTGTAATGCTGTTGTTGCTCACAGAAAAGGAAAGAACAAAACTCATGATTGGTGGTTCTACTTCCTCTAGGTGTCACACCTTTGAGGCCTCAGCACAATTGTACCAAAACCTGTGCAAGCACAGCAAAGGAACAGTCCCTGCCATGAACAGCTTCAATGTAAACCCAAGAGTAGAAGTTTTAGAGCTATTTGATACACAAACAGATGGTGGAGGAGAAAACAATGACATGATTGCAGCAGGTGGCATTAAGGACATTTGTGCTAGGAAACCTGACTTGCAATAATTTTGTGTTTCCTGTACCTCACCTCTCAACTTTGTGGATGAAGTGCATCTTAGTAAAATGGCCCATATTTCTCCCAACTAGTTCAGCTTTTGAGAGTTTCTTGGAGTCTGAAACTAAAGCTGAATGTTTCTTCATAGATAGTATCTTAAATAGCAAGGGTGGATGAGCCTGAAGGCAACTTCCAGTTATGCTGTTTTCCTTGGTATTTCAGGACTTGGCTGCTTGGCCTGGCAACTGTGTTACAGAGGCCACTTCTACCATCCCCACAAAAAATCTAGTTAAACAGCAATGAGAATTCTTGGTCACCATATTTATCAATTGTGATTAAATGATTAGGCAAATGACAAGCTGAATGCAATTTATTGTTTTTGCTTAGTTCTGATAATAGTTAAAAAATTATTTCCTTGTTAAGGTACACATGTAACTTCAGATCTGCACTTTTTTTTTTTCCTTTCCCCCCCTTCCCTCCTGAATAAAAGCCTACAACTCAAACAAGTTTGAGTATCCCTGGCATGCAGGGATAATTCTGCGGGTGTGTTGTTCTCATTGCTCTTGTGATTTGGAGTGTTTCTTGTAAATTTTTGTGACTTCCCTTTCAGAGCATACCCCATAGGAGAATACCCTTGCAAGACCAAGTCAGCTGCTGCCATCATGCTGATGATCATGAATAATCTGGATCCCTCTGTGGCCCAGGTAAGGTACAGTGAAAGGAATCTGAATTCATAGGGCAGCAGCAAATTGGCAAAATAGTTCCTGTATGTATTCTCACATAAATACTGAAAAATGTACACATATTGGTAGTGTATACAGGAGCTTGGTCACTGCCTGAAACATAGGGAGAGCTCAGCACTTGGTACATTGCTTCTGGAACTTACGTTGAAAAAGTAGTGCTTGTGCTTCCTGTGTCTTTGGAAGCTCATCCCTGTTACAGTAACAAACACTTAATTTTGAAAAATAATATTAATTTTTTGTTCTTGACTTACCACTTATATGATGTTACTTTCTGATTTCAAGAACCTAGAGGGTTTTGATGCAATAAGCTTTAGAAAAGATTTATTACCAAGATTGCAAAAATAGCTCGGAGATACCGTGAAAGGTTTCAGAAAAGTGCCTGAATTATTGTTAAATTGTCTTTTTCAGTTTCCTCAGGAGCTTGTCACTTATGGAGGAAATGGGCAGGTCTTCAGCAACTGGGCACAGGTAGGACATTGCTGGGTTTGCATCTGGTTTCACAGAACCAGCTCCACCCTCCCCCACACACATTCTGCTTAGGCACTTTGGGATAATTCTTGGCAGTTGCTGTCTTAAAATACTCCAAAACATCCTGTTTGGAAAGAGCAGTGCTAAGTTATGAACTGGAGAGAGCTTTATTTAGTGAGGAGAGCACAGACAGCCCCACAGAAACACTAAACATGATACCATAAACATACCAGGGTGTGTAGGATGCTGTAAAGACCAGTTCTTTGTCTTTCTCTGATGCATATCTATGTGCCTGTGTATTTTGCACACATAATTTTAGAGTCTAAATGAATTCTAGGAAACAAAAAATGGTGTTTTCTGTTTGTTTGTGGTACTTTTGCAACATTTTTCACAAGTAGTGGAATAAAAAAAGGCTTTGATTTAAGAATGTGCAATTGAGTCTTTTTTCAAGTAAATCATATTAGCTGTTAAAATTTGTGTTAGCTGTCCAGTTCATGCTGCACTTTACTACGAGCATTAGCCCTGATCTTCTAAGAATAATGGCAGGTGGGTAAAAGCCTCTCTAAAATCAGAGAGAAAATGTTTTAAATTGTTTGTATAATCTCTGTTCTCTTTCTATATTAAAAAAGTCAATAAACATGCACGGTTTAATCTAAGTACTGCAAAATGCACGTGGGAAACATTCTCAGGAGATCTTTGGAGTCAGCTCCAAAAAGTCATATTTAGAATGATGTTTGCTGTGCAAGACAGAATCAGCACAGGTGGGAAGCTACATCCCCCTGGAGGGCAGCATCACTCCTGAAGGCTGGGAAGGTCTTGATTTTTGATTCTGGAGCTGGAGTTAGCAAAAGCTGAGTTAAGGAGCCGGCTTCTGTCATAAATGATCACACATGCACCTTGTTGTGGCTTTATCTGAATCTGGCATCCTGCTTATTAAAGAATCCAAGCAAAACTAATGTGTGAGCAAAGTTCCTAATTAGGGGAGAGGAATGGATTCCTCACTGTAGTGTGGGACTGAGTGACCTGGGGCTTCTTCCCAGTTTGGGATTTCTCATTTGTGGTTAAAAGAAAATTCTTGTTTCAGTTTCCTAATCTGGCATATTTAATCTAGAAGTTAAATGCAAGCCTTAGACAGATTTTGAGGCAAAACTGTTCTGACCTTTTTGTCAAAGAAAGATACCATGGCAATACTTCCCATTTCTTTATTCTGTGTATTAATTAGTAAATGCCAGTTAACTATTGCCTGTCATCTATGAATGTTACAGCATTTCTGAGGTGAGCAGTGCCAGCAGTTGATAAAGTGGCTTTTATTGTTCTGATGTTCCCTAGGCAGATGCTGGGCTGCAAGGTGAGGTAGGAGTGCTGCCAAAGTCAGAAATACTCTTCTCTTTCTCTCATCCAAGCCAGTCCTGTGACCTGCAGTTGTTTCACAGCAGAACAAACAAAACCTTTTTATTTTCGTTTACTTAGTGATCACATGAATGATTCAATTACCACAGAACATTTTATTTTGTTTGCAGCTTGAAAACAGCATTTAAAAAAAAGCCCATCATTGCAAAACTCACAGTGAAAAGGTTCAGTTTGGTTTATATCATTCATGCAGACCTTCTGGATAATTTCAAATGAAAGAACTATATCCAGAGCTAACTTTAAAAGCCTGCAGACAACAGACCTGCTTTTTAAGATAGAAAAGACTTTTGCTTCCTCCTTGCTAGTTGTGCCTTTCAATGCAAAAAGATCTATTTATCCTAGTGTCTAGTTTCATTAGAATGTTTTTCCCAGACTGCTGAAGACTTGAGTGCTCAGCTAGTTACCTGTTCTGTCCTATGACCTGAATTTGATGATTCAACATTTTTCATAAACCAAAATGTAAAAGGCAAGACAGTAACTCTACAAACCCTTTTCTGTTCAACTGAACTTACAGTTTGGGGAATTGGCTGGGTTAGCAGGGACAGGCTTCAAAACTGCACCATTTTTAATTCGGATCAAAGCCAGAACCACAGAGCTTAAGTACCCATGACAACTGAGTTTATTTCTCACTGATACTGGGGCCTCTTTGTTCAACTGTTTCATTTTTTTCCTCAATTGTGTTTCTGTGTCCATACAGAAACTCCAGTTTCAAGTAATTGTTGAATTCCAATATTGCACTGGAAAGCTTCTCACAGGCTTAGCTGTCACCTACTAAAGGGGCTGTGGAATATAATGGGCTTTGTCACAGACAGTGATGGATTAGATTTAAAGTCAGCTTAGGTGGTCAAAGTGTACTTTTTGGCACTCATAAAGAGTAAGTATTGAATTATGCAGACAAAGCTGAGATAGATTTGTATACTCCTTGGTGCATCAAGGAGTTTCTTCAGTGTCCATAATAGAAGCTGATTTTTTTACCTTGAGAAGAAAAGCTGTTTCATTTTAAAGCACACATTGTAACAGCCACTTATTGAACAGATGACAAGCACTAGAAGATGCTGAATTTCAGGTCAGGATCAACAAGCATGAGTACTTAATCACTTCTATAGGGAAAATTTTGCATTTTGGCTTTGGAAAGATTGCCAGGAAAGTGCCAGATCCAAGTGGTTAGTCTCAAGATAAAATTAGAATGGCTTTAAAAGTGAAGGATATCTGGGGTTTGTACTGGAGAAATTATTCTGGATCTTATTCAGAATTTTGCTAGTTGATAGCTTGTTTCCTGGTGAGTGATATCTCTTAAAGGACTTTATTAAAAGCAAGAATGTGTTGAGATCTCTGTCTGTTACTCCATATGTGAATGCACCTTGTTATCTCTAGCTGCCTTCATTCTCCAAGTTTAGCAGCTTCACAAAAAAACACAAATGTAAGATGCAAACTCCCTCTTTTCCTTGCTTTTCCTTTCAGTTCTGGTTGGTAATGCACTATTTGTCAGAGATGACAGAGGAGCAAACACTGGTGATGTACAGTGGGCACCCCCTGGGACTCTTCCCCAGCCACCAGCGAGCTCCTCGTTTAATCATTACCAATGGCATGGTAGGTATTAGCATCTTGTTTCCTTTTTCCTCATATTCTGCTCAATTTTCAAGTGTTGGCCCAATGAAAATATGATTTATACTCTGAATTTGCAACATCACATGGGAGAATCTGGGGTCCAAATTCTGCTCTCACCTCACATGTGCTGACCTGCAGTGATGGAGGAAACAACCTTCTCCTTATTAGAAAACCTCTGTTCTGACTGAGCCTGAGACACATTCTTGCTCAAAACTGTTCAGTTAGGCTAGTTTGGAACATGTAAAAGCCCTCAGTAAGCAAGCAGATGATTACTAATCAGAGGCTCAGGTATCTGGACTGCTTTGCTTGGAAGGCAAGCTGGACAAGTGAAAATACAGGTTCACTGCCAGCCTTTTGAGCCATGCTATATCTATTCCCCTGCAGGTTAGTTTTGTGGCTAGAGAACTGCTCTCTTTAAAACTTGCAGAGCAGTCACAGGGCCAGGAAGACCAGACATCTTTTTTCTAATACTAGAATACATTAAATAAAATACCTGAATTACTCCTCCTGTTTTTTAGTGGTTTTTTTCTATGTGAGTAATCATAGTTAGAGAAATATAAGCTGTTAAAAAGGCCTGCTTAAATATCTAATTTGCTTATGTGGATTTTATTTTGATTGTTTTCTTAGGTTATTCCCAACTATTCCTCCAGAGATGAATATGAGAAGATGTTTGCTTTGGGAGTAACAATGTAAGATAGCTCACTATTAAAATATATCAAATACTTGACTAAAATGTAATTCAGACATCAAGCAGTGACTGGCTAAAATTTCTAATGGAGATGGATTTCAACTGTGCTGCATAAAGTCCTGATGCTGCAAAGCATTAATCAACACTTAAGTGGAATGAGTTTGAGTTATGTTCAGCCACATATATAAGGATGTAATTGAGGTCTGCTAGGAATTAATGTTAGGTTTATGTGTGAGGATTGGCTGAACAATAGCCTAAAGCCTTAATCATAACCCACTTAAAGCACTGGCTAGTTCTAATTTGCAGTAGTTGTTTTGCACTCTATGGAAAATAGAAGTTATAAAACATTCTTTCACACTAAGAGAAACTTTGAAGTAGACAGTTATCCTTCTTTAATGATTTTTATGTACTCTTCTACTGTTGATGAGCACAAGATTGTTATTCTTTTGTGTACCATGGAGAAAATAAATTAAAACAGCCAGAGAGCTGTCCCGCTTCTCTAGGAATTTAATATGTATGTGGTCAACCATTTTGGGCTAAAAACTTCAAAAGCAACTATGTGTCTTGGAAGCACAAGTACCACTGAAAACCAATGACATAAAGATTCCAATGAGATGAAAAAGGGTGTCTTTGTGTCCCAGTCACTGTGCTAAATGCCAAGACATGTTTACACTCAGGTTTTGATCCGTGCATTTTTGAACTCAATTTAACGAGCTAAACACTCCTCTGAAAATATGTTGGTGCATTGCTAATGGTAAAAGTCTAAGCAGAGAATTTGATAACAGCAGACTTTTAATAAACAAATTGAAGCACAGAGGTGTTTTTTTGTTATACTGGGAACACATGTGGACAAGCACTGCTTCCTTCCAGCCTAAGCAATGTGTGGGCTCACTGAGTTCCTCTCTGTCCCCAGGTATGGTCAGATGACTGCAGGGAGCTACTGCTACATTGGGCCCCAGGGAATAGTCCATGGCACCGTGGTAAGGAACTGGGGAAAGGTCTGTTTGTCAGTGCCTTTTGGAGGAGGCTTTCCCCCCACAGGAAAGGGAGGAGGCTGGTGATGGGGATGGATTGGATTGCTGTGAGAGGATCTTCTGGCTACTAAAGAAATTCTCATTGCCCACTCCTTAGAAAAATTAGTCTTCTCACTTAGATATGTCTTATTCAGAACACAGACCTAAAGATATTTGCAATCAAGGTCTCAACCTGAGCTCATATTTAGCTATACTAAGTGAAGCATAAATTGACCAAATATGTTCTATAAAAACATTTTCTTAGCTATTTTCCTTAGCAGCCATCCTTAAGTCTCTATACCCCAAGAGAGCATATTGTGAATCAGTGATTATTCTATTTCATGGTGAGAGAAATAAACATAACCAGGACAGATGGTTTCACAACATCATTTTGTAACATATTTCCTTCTTAAAAGATTAAAACCATTTCAAACTGTGCTGATGACCCCGGAGTTTCAAAGTGTGATTGCAAAAGGGACAGAAAATCTTTGAATTTAAGGGACTGCAGGAGCACAGCTCCTGGTGATGGCTGTGTTTGTTGTGTGCAGCTGACGGTGCTCAATGCAGGCCGGCGGTACCTGAAGGCAGAGGACCTGGCTGGGAAGGTGTTTGTGACTTCGGGCCTCGGCGGGATGAGCGGGGCGCAGGCCAAGGCTGCGGTCATCGCTGGGTGTGTGGGGATCATTGCAGAGGTGAGAGCAATGCTGCTGACTCAGAGCCCTCGTTCATCTGATCTGACGTGTTCCTCAAAGAACCCTGAAAAAACAAGCTCAACAAGCCCCCTCTTTTCTAAGATCTGCCTGTCCTTTCCATTGCTGAGCGTTTTTCTCTGCTATTCCACTCTCCATTCACTCACTGGATCCAACTACACAGATATGGACTTAACCTTCTTACAATTGCTTCACAAATGATGCACAATGATGCTGTCAGATGAGTCACTCCCAATGTTTGAACTATCCTCATTTCAAATCTGAAAAATTGTAACTTCCACAAGCAATTCCCATGAGACTTGCGTTCCCTTATGCCAAAAATAGTCTGTGTTAAGGTGTTAGTTATAAGATGGACAGACAGATTACACAAACACTGTAACAACTTTTAAAAGATTGTTGCTCTGCAATTCTGGGAAAATGGTAGTGACTATCTTTAGTGATATTGACTACTTAGAAACATTAAACTTTTCCATGCATTTCTTTCCTTATGACTGGCTTCGATTTCAATATGCTGGGGAAACATTCTTGGATGAGCAGATACAGGACTGATCAAAATGTATTGAGCTCTTCTGAGTATCTGCATGTGATGGGCTCTTGTTACTGCTCCAGGAGAAGGGAGATTTTTGACAACCAAGCTCCAGTCAGAGCTGACTGGATTTGGGAGCTTGGCCTTCTCAGCCAAGGTCACTTATAGACAGTGAGTTGGGAAACCTCTGCCTCAGTCATGTCATGCTGCAGTGCAAAGGGTAAGACTGTCACAATCTGACCTATTGTAGCTACAATTAAACTTCAAAACATAAAGGTCCATGTGATGTGCAGTAAACCCGACTACTCTGGCTACCTCAGGCCTTTCATGGGGCTTTATCTGCTTTACAACAGCAGTACAAAATTGGTTTTGTTAGCATGTAAATTTTGCATGTATTTAGGATCTCATCAGGTACTCCCTGCAAATGAAGTAAATTTATTCAATGTACTATTGAATAAATTATTAATGAATAAATTATCTTTATTTGATTTCTTTGTCATCAGGATCTTTCAAACACTGGAATACAAAGGAAAGACTCCAGTGAATGCTCTTCACAGCAGCCCTTTGTCCTTTTCATCTCTAGGGCTGCAGATGATTTTGTTCAGGAGACTGACTATTGCCTGGTTTTTATCTCCTGTGAGATGATCCTTGTCGGAAATGAGTCTCAGGAGCACATGTGGATAGCTATATATATGTACATATTATTTATTTAAGGAACTATTTATGCAAATGACATTGAATTGTGCAAGAGAGATCATTTTGTCAGTCAGGGCTTCCGAAGCTCCGACAGGAGGGATTAATGGTGCGAGTCTTTTACCTCCCCTGTTTGACAGGAAGCTGATTGTAATTTTATGAAATAATTGTGTGGAGGCCAGATATCTCTTCTGAGCTGCACTGAGCTCTCTGGAATTACACTGGAGGCAACATTAGCTCATCAGCTTTATGCAATTTTTTAAACTACTGGGATGCTGATCCAAAAATGAGCATATTTTTGAAAGTGTGGTTCAAAGGAAGTTAGTTTCCTTGAGTATGCCAGAAAGACTGTGAAAAGACTAAGAATGTCAGAGAGCTGAAGCGAAATATGTAGGATGTGGTAACATTTAAATAGATCTGATCTGTGTTATGTGGGGATTTAAATGAATCCAATTCCTGTAATTCATAGAGACTACTTCATATTTTTCCTCCTGTGCTGATTTAAATATCTCAAAAGAAGCTGTCCCCCATGGCACTTGACTTTATTGAATAATTCCATTGGCAGTGACACTGTTATTATCATAATCTGGGGTTTTGGAAGGAAAGTGTTTATTACTGATGTGGAAAATGATGGATGATTTCTCATGCTAAAAATAATTAGGAAAGAAAAGGTTTCCTGGTGTTCAAGCAACTCCTGAATACAGAACTTATTTAATTTACATATAAATACTTTCTTAATGAGAAATAATGAAAATTACAGGGATGGATTAGAGAGAAGTAAAAAGTGCTTTAATGAAATACCACAAGACAGTCAGGTTGTGTTCTCATGCACACACACCACTGTGGGGGCTTTAAATCTGTTGCTACCACAGAATGTTGGCTTAAATTAATTTTGCCACTTGCCTTATGCCACTAAGCTCATTATAAATGTATTAATGATGTGCAAGCTTGTACATTGAACCATCAATATGGAACCTGTGCAAAAGCCTCGACAGTTTGTCCATCCATTTATATTTTTATCCAGCTGTCTCCTAGGCACATACACACTGGCACACACAGAAGCTGGGCCCAGAAGAGAGTACAGATTTGGGACTGAGCTTGTTGGGAGCTCCAGAGTTCAAACAAGAGGGAATTAAAGACATAGTTTTGTTTTGGTCTGAGCTATTTTTTAGTGGCATCAGGCATCCAGGACAAGAAAATGCTTTCCTCTTTTCTTTCTATATTTGGTTGAGGCTTTCAACCAGCTATCCAAGAACAAATGTGAGGGTTAATTTTATTCATCAAACCACAGCTTCATCTTGGGTAGCCTGGCAGAAATATCCCTCTGGGCTGACCAAAGAAAATATTTCCTTAATTAATTAAAAGGATTATTTTCACAAAAAATAGCCAAATCGGAAAAATTAATTGAAACATTTTGCCTTTTTAACATAATCATGAAAAGAAACAATAAGAATACTTTAAATTTGCAGAAAAATATCTTGTACAATTTTAAGAGAAATTTTGATTTGTAAAATATTTTGGGAAGTGACGTATCAAAAAGTCTATTTCTTGCCTTGAGCCTGGACTAGAAGAGAGCAGAAAATGTAAAAGACATCAGAGATGAAAAATAAGTATTTGCACCATTATTATATAGATATTCTATCTATATCTTTATTATACATATGTACATAACTCAAGGTAATAGCAGGGCTATTACCTTTACCTTTTTGCTACATTTTCTTGCAGGGTAATTGAAAAACTAAGCATCAAAGTGACTGTATAGGGGAAACAGGAGCTTTAGGATCTCTACTATTTCTCTTAGGTTGATGAAGCAGCACTTCTGAAACGCCACAAGCAGGGATGGCTGATGGAAATCTCGAACAACCTGGACCATTGCATTGCTCGCCTTAGGTATGACTTGTAACATAATTCATTGAGTTTATCTCCGTTTTGTGCCACTACAGTGTGCATTTAGAAGGAGCTGAGGGACAACTCTTCTTATTCCAGGTCTGCTTAAAACATAAATCCAACTTTCCAAACTGCAGCAGTCATTATTAGTGACTACTCATGCTTTACATCATTTATACATGTTAAATGTGTCTTCATTTAGTTTCATGAATATGCAGAGAGCAATTACAACTAATGTTACACTTGCAGCATCACTCAAGCTTCATGGAATCTGTGCTTAACAATTATGCAAATGTTGGAAGATCTCTTTCCTAGATAAGTGTTGAAAACTACATATTCTGTGTGTGATTTGTACATTGCAAGATGGAACGAGGTGCATTTTCTTCAACCAATCTCTGTATTCTCTTCTAGAGAAGCAAGAAAGAATAAAATTGCCCTTAGTTTGGGTTACCATGGGAATGTGGTAGATCTATGGTAAGTAGCATGTATGGATAATGGGTACATTAGTCAGTCTGGAATTAGTTCCCAAACTTGGAAGAGATGTTAAATCTAGTGCTCTAGGAGCTCATGAAACACTACTGTCAAAAGAGGGATTTTCATCCTCATATTCCATTTACTGCTTTCCCTAGGGAGAGGTTGGTGCATGAGCTGGACAGCACAGGAGAGCTGCTGGTTGACCTGGGGTCTGACCAGACCTCGTGTCACAACCCTTTCAACGGGGGGTACTACCCCGTGCAGCTCGGCTTCGAGGAGGCAAAGCAGCTCCTGTCCACCGACCCCGCCAAGTTCCGGACACTGGTACAAGAGAGGTGAGTGCTTGGGAAATGCACCTTTCTGACCTTTAAGTTGCTCTGCGAGTGATGCAGTCCTGGGGTGTGATTCACTGTTGGAAAGAAAGGACAAACTGGGCAGTGTGGGCCAAGGGAGAGGCCAGAACGGTGATGTTTAGCCATTTTCATTTTTTTTCTCTGCTCACTTTGTGAGCTACTTAAACTGTTCTGCAGTTTACTGCAGGCTGTTTTTTATTACTTTCCATCCTCAGAGCTGGCTGCATTACTTTGGTGAAAGATGTGACACCTCTTTGCTAATTAGTGAAATTTCCTTAATGACTGTAAATTGCTTCAAGATTTGGGGATAACAGGTGCTATAGAAAGTGAAAGCATCTCAACTGATGTCTTGTGGGTTTGTCTGACTTTATCTGGGGTCTTTCAGTTCCATCTGTCTCTCACTACTCCCATGCCTTTAGTGAGTTCATGATATTTTCCCTTTTGATATTTCAGCAATCTCAAGAATAACTGTTTCCTTATTTATTTCAGTCTGAAGAGGCATGTGGCTGCTATTAACAAACTGGCTGATAAGGGCATGTTTTTCTGGGATTATGGCAATGCTTTTCTCTTGGAAGCTCAAAGGGCTGGTGAGTAGATCCTGGAGCTGTAGTGGAAACAAGGGCATGCATCTTCCCAGCTGTGGATGTTGGTAGGATAATTCTGGCCACTGTTATTTTAACTACTTAGTCTCCTTCTGTTCTTTGACACCCCTGACACTCCCTGGCTGAGGTACAGCCTTCATCGGAACCTGTGTGCAGTCTGGTTTTGCATTTTGTAGTTTTTCTTCATCAAGTCACTGACTATTAAAATTCTTTTATAGGTGCTGATGTTGCAAAAAAAGGAGCAAATAAAACAGAATTTCGGTATCCTTCCTATGTTCAGCACATCATGGGGTATGTTGGGCAGGGCTTGGAATGTGTTCTCAAGTACATTGTGAATCCCTCTGTTTAGGGGGAGAGTACTACAGAGAATAGTGCAAATTCACAGTGCGCTAGAAATGATCAAAAGGAGGCAACAGCCGTAGGAAAATTGATCTCACAGGTGTTATGCCAGAGTTAGTCAGGGCTGAAACATTGCCAGATTGAAACTCTTCACTCCTTTACATTAATAGCTTAATTTTGTCTTTGTATGAATTTTCCGTATGCAGTTCTACTCAAGAAGAGCCAGGTCAGCCTCAAACTGTAACTAAAGGCAACTTTTGGTGCTAAAAACTGAGAACTTGTCTCTTCAGAGCAGTAGAGCTCAATTCCAAACCATCTAAGCCTATATGTGCACGAAAGTTAAATGCATGATGGAAACAGGCCACTCCTCTGCCCCTTTTACCCACAGTGTACTCACTGCTTGTAGAAACAGCTGAGCTCAGGAGTCTGTTGAGGGACTGGATTTCTAACTTTTCCTCTGCCTCATGCTTAGCTTGCCTATGCCATGTGAACAAGAGCCTGAACACAGAGTAAGGCCCCAGCCAGATTAGATCTTTTCTTCCGGCCCTCAAGTGAAGCGTGTCTCACTATTGTATGTAAACAATGTGCACAGCAAATGAGTCTGGGCTCAGGCACTCGGTCAGAACCTGCACTTGTCTGATAGTGGAGATGCACTCAGGGTTAGCTTGGGTTAGGGACACAAAGACCAGGCAGCAGGGAGAGTATATTTGATGAAACAGAAGAAAAGCTGCAATTCATCCAATGATGCGCTTGTTTGATTGAACTGTCCACCGTGACTATGAAAATTCTGGTATGACTATATTTTTATACACCAGTCGATGGTTGCATGAAACAGCACTGTTTAACTTCTCAATTAATGGTCCTTGATGCTTCTGTTTAGATTAATTCATTGAAAATGTTTCAAATTCTTCCGTCTCCAGCTAATGAAAGAAAAGCACTGCTAGCAGCCAGGATAAATAAGGAAAGAATTTCAACTATCTCTTAATGAAACATGTTCTCTTCCCAGGGACATTTTTTCCCTGGGATTTGGGCCATTCCGCTGGGTTTGTACCTCAGGTGACCCACAGGACCTGGCTACGACTGACTCCATTGCCATGTCAGTGCTGGAAGACTCCATACGTCAGGGAGGTGAGACATCATCCCTGCCCCCTCACTGGGGGGCCTTCTGCAGATAAAACGAACCCATAACTGCGAGTTGTGTGTTAGCTTTGGGTTGAAAACATAGGAATTAGGATCTTCCCTGTTCTGTGTGGGCAGGAAGTCCTGCTGTTGTGCAAACTCCTGTAAGGAGTGTAGCCAGCAGGTAAAACAAAAATACCACAGATATCGGTCCCAAAGCTGTGGTGCAATTTTGGCTAAGAGCCTTTCTTTTTATTTGTTAAGGTTTTTTAAAAATTTGTCTCCTTGAACCTCTAAGGCAAACATTCACCATCAGGTCTCCAAGAGTAATTTAAGGGGTCAAATTGCTTTGCCCCTGTCTCACAGGTGCATGAGGATCTAGGGAGGTTTTCAAGAGGTTAACAAGGCGAGCAGTGGCAGGAAACTCAGGTTTCATGGGTGTGGTGCTCCATCCAGTGTCATTTTTTTGTGAATACAATTTTGAGGTAATTTGCTAATAGATGGACAGCTATTTCTACTGACTGGTGGAACCAGTTTTGAATACCTGCACAGTTCTGTATGCTGCTCTAAGAATTACACTCTTCACTCTTCCCTGAAACTGGGCTATTACTGTTATCCCCTGCTTATGAATGGAAACTGAGATGAAGATAATTTTGTGTCAGCAAACATTAATCCTGATTAATGGTTGGAGGGGAAGGCCCTACCTCTTTCCCTTTCTTTGTCTACCTTTGCAGTTAGCAGATTGCTCAAAGACTTGTCACTGTCCCCTAGCACTGAAGTTCTCAGCTCTTCTGTTTCAAGAGCAGAGCTTTGTGCTTTCCAGAATCAACAAAAGAGTCCTTGAATTCTGAGGAATTCCTCTGGATCAAAAGGAAATTGATCAGAAATGCAAAACATATTTTGATAAAAAGAGTGTAATTTTTATTCACCCCTGGTAATATTGAAATATGTATTGCTTTTTTCATGCAAGACATTGAAATACAAATAGAAATGTGAAAATTTTGAATGCTCTCCTGTTTATTCTGGAACAATAAGCACTGGGAGGATCCTGGGTGGATTTCTCAAAAGGAGGATATACCATGTTCAGATGTCTCATTTGGAACAAAACTGTTTCCTCCATGTAATGTAAAGCTGGTGTTCAGCCTCCTTTTCCTCCCAAGAGATGAATTATTGGTAGAGTGAGTCTGACCCTGCAAGGTCCTTGCTTCTGTCTATTTTCCTAATCTTTTATTAGGAGTCATTTTCAAGAAATTACACTGGAGCATGAGTTGTGTTTAATGCTATTACCCAGAGGTGCCTACTGGCACTGGTCTATGGATATTGAAACTTCCATGGTTTTAAACCTGGTCCCTTGGCTTTATTGAAGGGAGGGTGAAATCCAGTACTATAATGTTGGCTCTGTCTCCAGAAATGTGCAGTAATTTTTCTGCCATGTACAGCAGCCTCCAGAAATCTTCTCTCAGGACTGAACCAGTGCATGACCTTTGGATGGTTTGCATTGCAAGACTGGAAAATGAATCAGTTACTGTGTGTACAACAGTGTGTGGGTGTTTATATAGATGTAATGTAAAGCTGGGGAGAGAAGTCTCTTGCACAAACAAAGCATTGAGCTATTTCTTGTATATTCTTAATTTAAATGATAAATTACATTAAAAAAAATCCCGACAGGTGAAAACAGGCTTAAGGGCAAAGCTATTATTAGATTGGCTGTTAAATGTGACAGGACAATGGGAATTAGATTCAAAGGGAATGAAAAAAACAGAATTTGGCCAGAAAATAAACAGCCATTTATACCTATTTTCAAATAATCCACTTGCTGTCCCCTTTCTAAGAGGCCTGAGTATGGACCAAATTTCAGAGTCTGGATATCCTCACATATACATCTGAAATATGAACCTACCTTTGAAATGTATTAAAATATCTATTTTTAAAACGGAGTGAAAACTCCACAGAACTGAATGAAGTCTGTTACATTCTAAGCCTAAACTTTTGACTTGACCTTGAGTCCAATGTTAACCATTCTTCTTTTGTGGGTATGAATTTCTTTCAGGGTTTGTGAGATTTATGCTGTTTTATCTGCTTCTACTTCTGAGGTACCTGAGCTTTTAAGATACCCTTTGCATGAGAGATGCAGCACTGATGATTAGGGTATAACTTGAATTTAGGACCTCTGTGGTAGTTTGAAGTCTGAGCTGATGCATAACAGTGTAAATGTCCCAAGAGCAAAGTAACACACTCTCTGTGTTACTTGGCACTTTTTGTCTGAGTACACAAATCTGTCTAGAATCTTTTAAACCCTAAATATGTACAAGGGCCTATGAAATACCAGAAGCACTATAGTTGCTTACCTGACTTCAAAACACATTCTTCTGAGATGGAAAAGTGGTGGCAGCCATTTAGCAAATGAGAGGAATGGAGTTACTGTGAAGTTAAGGTCTTCCTAGAAAAAGCTGTGAGATTTTTTTTCAATTGCAGAAAGTAAGACTAAAAAAAAAGGCAGGATTCCTCACTTCCCCAGGGATAACTGATGAAATCCAACTATTTATTTGAGCTGGCTGGAAGGGACAGATGTGCTGTGTTGAGAAAGGTCCTTGTAGCCAGTATTCTCATCTGACTTCTGGATATGTTCTATAGAACTTACAGACAGTAAGATCTTTTCTGTAAGTCTGTGCACTGTGAAATATAAAATATGTTAAGTATTTTCTGATATAGCTTATAACATTGGTAGAAAGGAACCCATTCTCTGTTTTTTGGTGTTGTTTCATTTTTTTGTTTGATTTTTTTTTAGAGTAATTCCCATAAAGTCTCATGAAATATCTACAGTAACCTCGGTGAACACTACCCATTACCTTCTAGAGGCTGCTTCCTTAAAGCTTCTGAATGGCAGCACAATCCCATTAGGACAGCACTAGCAGCTGTTTCATCTTTCACTCCCTGCAAAGTGAAGTGCTGACATGTTAATCCTCATTGCAGAGTTTAGAAGCTATCACTTGGAGCCAACCCCCCAAGCACTGACAGGTCTTTTTAGGATCATTAAAGCTCTCAGTATGGAAGGCCTGCCTCTGCAGGAATGGGCATATTTTACATTTCCCTTTAACAATGTGTTTAACACAGGTTCAATATGAGTTTGTTACATTTTCCTCTTTCCTTTTTCTAGTTTTACCCTGCACAACTGCTGCCATACTGCCCAGTGCAAAAGCAGTAGTACGAACACTCTTCTCAGGGACAATTCCAAGTTAGCCATGTGCAGTTTCTCCAGCTGGACTTTGAAACATAAGTTATATCTACGTTATAATTTGACTTGAAAAGGGGTGAGAGCTGGAAAGTAATGGATGATAGGATGTCTTGGCATCTGCAGAAATGACTGACTTGAAACTCCAGTGCCTGAGCAGGTCACTGTGGCTCTCAGCCTGTTGTCACACACCAGCTGAGCCCTGGTCACTGAGTGTGTCTCTTAGAGCAAAGTAATGTGACACAGCTTAGCCCACAGAGAAAGAGCTTACAGACAGTAACTGCTTCAGCCACTGTAACCTCAGCTGAGCTGTAAAAGCCCCCTAAATTAAGAGAGTAAGACAATGCTTCTGTCCCATTCCATAACCCCTCTCCTTTTTGTTACTCAGTGCAGATGGTGCCCTGCCTTTGGAGGCAGCTGGTTGGACTGAGGTCACCATATATGTGACTGATATGTGCCATATTCTGTCTTTCACTTGAAATATCTTTATTCTTATTTGTTTTTGGTTTGCCTTATTGAGATGGAATGGCACAGATATAAACGAAAGGAGAAGCTGGAGTAGGTTAGCCTGTCATATATAGTTGTCTTCTTAGATAACACGTCTAAACAAGAAGTAGGGTGGATTTACACATGAAGTAACTACTGCATAATGCATTTTCTGTGCAGTTTTTGTTCCACAGTAATATGAGGCAACAAATCTGTTTGTTGGATGAAAGACCTGTTTTATCTTGGGATGAAAACATTCACAAGGACCACGTGATATAGAATAACTGCTGTGCTATAAATCTATATCCCAGTTGTTGCCCATTGGTGTAACTTATCCTCCCGTGTGTGTTGCCTGCTGCTTCTGAGAATTTCTGCTGGCTGTCTCAAAGGAGTCAGTCACAACCTGTTGCAAGGCTGGACTGTGGTACCCAATGTCATGGAGTTTGATAAGGCTACTCAATCAGCAAGGGCCTGGAAATAGATTGGCGTTTACAGGCACCAAACCAGGTGACCAAAATTGAACAGGACTTGTAAACCATATTTCAAGGTTTAATTCAGTTTGTTGAAGAGCCAAATGGGAGCTACCATTGCAGCTGTCCCCTGAGTGACATCTCATACCTTTCTCTAAATACAAGGTGCAGTTACTGCATCAGCTGCCCTGAGGACTCTATGCAGCATTTCCTATATGCGTGCTTGTATCTGAGAGTAGAATGTGACTTCCTAGTGCTGCCAGATGAATTAATGTAAATTTAGAACATATTGCATTTGTTTTCAAACCGTATTTTTCCTTGTTTTCTCTTGCAAGTGAGCACATCTGTGAAGCAGCAGTACCATGACAACATCCGCTGGATTCGGGAAGCTGGCAGGCACAGCTTGGTGAGTGCACAACCTCCTGCAGCAGATGTGGCTGCTCCTGGTCCTGAATGCAGCTCTTGAATGCTGGGGTGAAAAGCAGAAATGAGCATGAATGAATACACTGGTAGCTCTCAGACAGCTGAAACCTCTCTCTCCACAGCACAGTTTTAGGGTGAGCTGAAGCAGCCCTTTTCTGTCACTTCCTTATCTGGAGATGTTAAAATAATCCAGCAATTACTACTCTTGTATTTGGAGTGAAGTATATCTGTGATTCACCTCCCACATCAGTTGTAACTACCTTTCTTTTCACAGTGCTATTCAAAATGTCCCTCTTGGCATTGCTTTGGACCCACCTCCTCATACCTGTAGTTCCCAGAACCCTTTCAAAACAGTGATGGGGCTGAAGAGCTGCCATCCTCTTGCACTGTGGGAAGCAGGGTGCCAGCGGATCATCCTTGGTTTCCCTTTTAGGGCAGGCTCTCCCTGTGAAGGCAAGGAGTGATGCTGTAGGGCTCTTATGTGCTCTCTTAATCTGGAAGCACAGCAGAGCTGTGCAGGACAGATGTTCTTTGCCATATTTCCCTTCCCTTCCAGCCCACCATCACCAAGTCCAAACCTCTGCTTCTCAGATGCTGGTAAGGGATTTACTGATAGGGGGATTACAGCCTAGCAATCAGTTTGATTTAAAAAGTGGAATTTATTGGGCAGTAGCAGCTGAATACAGAAATACATCTCACAGATTGTGTGAGTGGAGATAAAACTAAGTTCAAAGAAGGATTTGAATTTTTTTTCTAGAAACTGGATTTTGGTGAAGAAATAATCCCCACTTTCTTCTATAGCAGAAAAGGGGTCACTCCATTCATCTGGGGCCTGAAGATAAGCCAATTGCAGAGAACCTTATCCCTCTATCCTTTTTCTCTTCCAGGTTGTTGGCTCTCAAGCCAGAATCTTATATTCTGATCAGAGGGGTCGTGTGTCTATAGCTGTGGCTATTAATCGAGCGATTTCTGAAGGGAAGATTAAGGTTTGTCTTTTTTGTCTTGATATATTCTGGTAGTTGTGTTTAATATCTGAGAGTGGGGTGGCAGGTGGGAAAGGAGAAAGCTTCAACCAGTGAGAGCAGAGGTGCTTCCCATTCAGTTGGGGCCAGTGTGTGTTAGAGCTCAGTCCTCTCCACCTGCTGTGCTGTGCTGTGCTGTGTGCTGAACTGTGCTGTGTCACAGGAGAGAGGTGGGTTTAGCAACTCTGAAATTTTGTTTCATGATGGGACTCTGCCTTATTTTCTGTTAGGGCACCTACAAGCACAACACAGCATTCTGCGATGTGCTGAGAGCACAGGTCAGGGACTGTAACTCCTCGGTAGTGCCCCAAATATTAAGACTTAAGACAGAAGTGAATTGAGGAGATAATGGTCCTCAGTAGCACTGTCAATCCATGAAGGATTCTCCTGTCTTGTCCTTGGCTTTTCCCAGGCTCCAGTGGTCCTCAGCAGAGATCACCATGATGTGAGTGGGACTGACAGTCCTTTCAGAGAAACGTCAAACATTTACGATGGATCAGCCTTTTGTGCAGGTCAGTGGAGCAGCTCAGGCTTGTCTGCCTGGGCCAGCAAGAAAATGGCTTTAAAAGAGAAATAGCTTTTTTAATGCAACATTTTTAAAATGTTTTTGTTTAAAAAATACCCTTTAATCCAAATTAATCAGACTTCCTGAGAAGCTTTGCGGGATTTAACAGTGATACATGAACATGGAGCTGGTTATATAGGAGAGGTCCTAAACACTGCCGGAAATTCAATGAAAATGCACCAGGTGCACCTGAATGTAAATTGAGAGCAGTCTCAGAGGACTGTATCTTCTGTTTGATTTTAATTTTGCACCTCCCTGTTTAAAACAGGTGATCTGAGCAGAATTACAACCATTTTTCCTTGGAATGCACACGATGAGAATCAGGTCTATAACAGTATTTTGCTTAAAGCAAAAAAGGTTTACAGGTCTTTTGATTGCCTGAGGACTCAGGAAAACAGTCTGGAGTTTCTTAAGAGGAACTTTTCTGATCATAAGGGAATATACTTTGATAGTAGAGGCATAAGAATAGAAGTCAGGCATTCTGGATTAGACTCCAAGCCTTGCTGCTCACTTACAGTGTGACTGTGAGCAAATCATGTAGATTTGCCATACAAAAGGAGCCTTTAATTCTGCACACCTGACCCAAGGTAACCAGACTGCTTTTCAGTTTGTAAAACCATGCTTTAGAGAAATAAACCCAAGAAATATCAGGTTGGAGACCTGAAAAAAGGAACAAATCACTAAGCACTTTTTAACCTACATCTTCCTCAATTTTCCATCTGTAAAGTGGACATTATGCTAATAGCTTTAGCCCAGTGGTGTTTCTGTATGTCATGAACTGACAATCACAGAGGCATGAGATTGGAGTATGTGCTGCTGTAGAAGGAGAAATTATGATAGAGGAAGCTGAGAATATTGAATTACTTCCATTGTGGGAATTCTCATAATAGAATCAAATTATGGGTCAATTTTAAGAAGTTCCCTGTTATCTTAACTGGATTTCCTGGTGAAATGAGGCTTTTATCTGTGTCCATCAGTCCCACTTCAACACTTTTTGAGTGTGTTGGCTATTTCTAGCAGGCCAAATGAATAGATGGCTCAAATTATGTCTTTCTGACAAGCTGTGAGAAAATGGTGCAGCTGCACAGAGAACAGCCATCCAAAGTAATGTCTCCATCTTAGCAACAGAAGTAATTATCAGGCAAGGCCCTCTGAAGAGGGCAATAGAAACAAGGCTTGCTAAACCCCATTGCTCATCATGCTTTATGCTTTTTTCTTTGCATTTTGTGATTTAGATGAGCCATTTGCCTTCTCCAATAGCTTATCTAGAGCCTGTTGACCACTGATATCGCTGGTCTTTGAAACCAGGTCTAAATCTGTTTTATCAGATGGGCCTCTGGAGGCAATAAAATAACATTTTAGATCTTCCTCTCGCCCTTCTATCCTGTTGTTTTAACACCACTTTTGAGCTGGTTCAGGTGAAATTTGCTCCTCTTTAGCACACAGAACTTTTCCAGAATGTTTGTCTCTCATTTTGTTTTAAACTACCTCATCCTGATGGGTCATGGCTGCTCTGCAAAGTGTATTTCAGCACAGACATTTGCAGCCAATGACCTCTATCAAAGCCAAGGAGCAGCAGGTTATTGCATTGTTAGTTCACTTCTTGTCCAGCCTCCACTCTTATCAGGCCAATGGCTGAGGAAGAAATCTGTACATTTTAGAATATGGTGATTTAGATCTCTCCATTCCATCTCGACAGCACTGTAATTATGATAATTGCGTTATTAAAGTGACATAATGTCAGATAAAAGATGCCATAATGGGGCTTTTGACAGGGTTTAACATAGATTAGCACTCAAGTAAACTCATTTTTCCATCAGACATATAACAGTGGGTCTGCAAATGTGGCTGTTATTTTTCTTATTTTCCCTGTTAAAAACATGGCAAATTATGTATTGAATCTTTTCTGATTTAAATCTGAGCAAATGTTTTCAGTAAATTTTAATCTTTTATCCTCTGTGTCCCTCTTTCTACCTCTCTGGGTATATGCTTTAGCACAAAGTGTAATGAGTATACAAAATTCTAGTGAGCAATTCAGTGCAAATCATGCATTTGACATTAGTCACATTATATTTGTTTGCTAAATTATGTTTCTTTGGTTTGGTTTCAGTTTTTGGGTTTTTTTTTTTAAGCCAAAAAGAAACCTTTGTGGTTTCAGCAGTTCCTGTTCAGGGTAAAATTCCCCCATGTTCAGAGAACTGGGGTGGATATCACTTTCATCCCAACTTTGTTCCCAAATGCAACTCCTTAGCTTTAGGCTGGCTTTCTGCACAGGGCTGAAGTAACTCAGCACTCTGACCTGAAAATGCTTCAGACGTCCTAGAGCTGCAAGCTGTGTAGAGTTCCAGGTGTCCTGCCCAGTTTGAATCCATCCACATGGATGTGTCCAGCCTGTTCTTCCATGACTGAGGTATCCCAAAGGAGGGGATTGCATTTCTCTCCTCCCTGAGGAAGTGTCTCTCAGCTGAGGAGTGGTAGGTCCCTCAGGTGCTCGTGTTGGAGCACAAATGCAGAAAGCACCAGAATCCTCACAATCCACAGTGTGAAATTGGCATTTGTTTCCTTCAAAGTGTGGGGATAGTGAGTGGGAGGAAAACCGCCTTGCCTGTTCCTCCCAGGAATGAGAGGTCCAGTGTACACCTGTGAGTAAAAGCTGCCTCCAACCCTGCCTTCACACAGCCCCAGCGAAGGTGTCAGTGGCAGGAGGGAGCAGCACAACTCAGAAATGCGCAGAGCCCACGAGCTCTGTAACCCCTCTGCTCTCCCCCCAGACATGGCAGTGCAGAACTTCGTGGGAGACTCGTTCAGAGGAGCCACTTGGGTCGCGCTGCACAATGGGGGTGGAGTTGGCTGGTGAGAGCTTTATTTATGTTTCTAAAGCTGGGCTCTGGATCCTCTTCCTACTGCTGTGTGTGTGTGGGGAGGAGAGATGTACATACTGGGGGAGAGCAAGTCTTGATGATGGGAAAGATGGGTCTGGAAACGAAGACTGAAAGGACAAATTATTAAGCAAAGTGTGGTGTTGTATGAGGCTTTTCTAATTAATGCCCAGATGCACAGAAAAAGTGTTTTGAACACTGGCCACAGCACAGTTTGAAGAACTTAATTTGATGAACAAGGGCAGTCTGCTGTGGTCTTTTTGAACAGATCCTGCTTCCATTCACAGCCACAGCCAGAGTGTTAGTGGATGGATTGTGTTTAGGTTTCCCTTTAAGCTGTATTTAAACCTGTGACCTCAGGACCCCAATATAAATGCTCCTGTGCTAAAGTGCAGTGAGGGGTTATTGATACAAACCAGCTCAGGTGCCAGTAAACCCCACAGTCTTTCTCTCCCTGCTCATGCCTGGTGGGATGAAAGACCATAACCAAGTAAGGACTGAAAAAAAAACACCTTCACATGAGATGCAGAACTAAGAAAGAAATGCCTAAACTGAAAAGCAGAATGAAAGAAATATTCTATGTGGAGATGGAAACTCACCTTCTCTATATGCCACTGAAAGGTTACCTGGATTGGCAGAAGCGTAGGGAAAAGGAAAGTCTGGCCACACTGCTGAGTCTTTACTTCTGGTTTGTTCTTTCCGGTGTATTCCAGCAAAGCCTCTTCCATTTACAGCCACGCCTTCATTTGATGGTGTTACCAGTCAAAAGAGGCACAACACTCTATAAAATAGTGTAGTGAACCCTCCCTCTTCCCTGTCCAAAAAGTGCTGGAATATGCCAAAATCAGCAAGCCAAAGAACTTGTAGCAGATGTTACCCTCAGAGGCACTTTATGATAATTAATTGTTACTCATCTGGATGACCTGAATCTAGAAAATATCCCTTCAGATCCTCTGAATAATTCCCTCCCTGTACTCTTAACTCCTTTGATCTCAGGAACATAACTACTGCATAGGAGGTACGTAAGAGCAAAGTGGAACAATGTTTTGTTCAGAAAGTTTTCTGAGGGTTTAGGCATATGGAGTGAAGGTTTGCCTTTGCTGATTTCAGTGAGAAGGACCCATGGCCAGGATTTCATTCACAAGTTTCACAATTCTTGATGAAAAACACATACCAGAATGTCCCCTTACTCTGGTCATCTCAGTCTCAGACTCCAGAGATAGCAGCAGACTAGATGTGTCTGCATTTCCTTAGCTGAGTTTAACCTTTTAAAATATCCGTTTGTGAAATACAAGCAAAGAAAATCACTTTTCACAAAATGTTGTGCCAGGTATTTGGGATATTTTTATGGTAATTATAATTATTAGAATTGCTAAAATAATTGCTTATGCCACAAATGTTCTGCACATCAATGATGCTTAATTCAAAGGATACAAATGCTTCCTATTCCTTTCTGACCTCTCTAAAGCCAATCCCTCCTGCACGTTTTTAGCCCCATGTGCAATTCAAAGAGAACTTGGCTGAATGGTGAGACTTAGTTCTGGAGAACTGGCACTGACCACACTGCAATTTCCATTATACTGTTTTAGTTGTTTCTTAAGTGGAGTTACATCACCAAAAGAAATTTTGCCACAAGGCAGAGCAGAGGTGCTGTAATTTATGTAATGCATCAGAAAATTAGTGTGTGGCTATTTTCTGAAATCAAAATATCTCTGGAAAAACCGGGTTTGGTTACCCTTTTTGTCATTTCCTATGGCTGCTTGGGGGTCTGTCACTGCAGAACAATATCTGCTCACCTTGTTCTCCGAGCAGTCACAGCCCTCTGTGATTAAATTACTGTGCTTCAGTGAAGAATGCAGGGCATGAAACTTAGTTCTGTCTCTGCACAAGCCTCAAGGGGCCACCATGCTGAGGCTCAGCTGTGGCAGCAATGTCCTGCATGAAGTGCCCTGGTCTGGAGAGCCCCCAAAGCCAGGCCAGACAGGGGGCTCTGCTTGGCTGAACTACTTGTGGCACCACCCTGGCTGCCGCAAGGGCTGCACCCCTTTGCCTTCTGAGGAGAGAGGGGAGTGATCTAATGGTGGTGAAAGAAGCAAAACAACTCCCAGCCATAACAAGTTACTTTCTTTGCCTGGAAGAGGTTTTAGCCTTTAGGTTTTTGACCCTGCTTTTTCTCTGGAGTGCTAAAAATCCAGCTGACTTCAGCATAAAGAAATCTCCACATGCTTGATAAACTCTTCTTGTCATCAGCTGGCTTGGAAATGTGAAAGTGCAAGTGGAAGTTTACATATATTCACAAACAAAAATACATGTGGTTAGACAGAAATCAAGTTGTCATTGGCAAGTTTCTGCCCAGGGAGTTCAGCAATGGGAGTTGCACTGTGTTTCAGTGCCAGTCTTGCCTGCAGAAGCTGGGATTGCCTGGAACTGCTGACAGATCTGCTGTGTCTTCCCTAGGAGACTACAGAAGTGCCTTTTACATGCTTTATTTTCTGTTATAGCCTTGTGAGAAAAGCAGGATTAATATTTATTTAGCTGGAATCTGTATCACATGTACTCTTGGAGAGATTTAAGATTAACATAGTCTTGACTATAATTACAACAAATGATTGTTATTCATTTTTTGCTGCCTGTTTGCAGGAGAATGTACATTAGCACAGAGCCTGGGTAACCTGTGGTAACAAAAAGGCAGAAGCAATTTAAGAATTGAACTGTGCTGTTGACAGTGTGACATCATGATTTTTGAGAGAGGCCTGTTTTCTTTGATCACCTTAAAAGGAGACATCTGGAAATTACAGGAGGTAGCTTAGGTCAAAATGCCACATGTTTCTTTAATTACCTGAAAACATGACCCAATGCTAATGAAGGCAGAGAGCTCCCCCTTTAAAGTGAGAAACTTGGCTAGAAAATCCATCATAACAAATATTGGCATTTAATGTAGCAGTGATTTTAGACAGTAGAACAGATTCTGATGAGTGATTCTGATTTACACCAGAGTAACTCCATGGAAGTTGATGGAAAAGCTTTAAATTTACAGAGTGCAAGTAGATCAGATGCTCCCTGTTCATGCCTAAGCTTCAAAGGATGCTCTTTGGGATGCTGTGGACAGAGGGAAGCTTTGCCACTGAAAGAACATCTTCCTGTGTGGAATATCTTTATAAAGCACTGGTCCAGAGGTCTGAGATTCTTATTGTCTGGTATTTCCCATAGGCTGTCTTGAGGGGTGCTCTTACCGTGATCCCAAACACGTTGCAGTGGCATCACTGATGTTCCTGAATGTACTCTGGCTTGGAACTCTGCCAGCAAAGAGTAGTGCTCTGTTCTTTGGTCTCTGGAACAGCAGGGTATGGTGGGGTAACTGGCCCTGCCCTAATTATGGTTGTAACATTGTCATCAAGTCTGGTCCCCTCTTTTGGAGAAGACAGTAATAACATAAGCTATTCAAAAAGTAGAATTTGCAAGAAATACAGATATTTGGCTGTTTGTATGCACGCGCAGATGAGACTAAGAGCAGAACTAGTGAAAGACTTCACACAGTGAAAACATCCTGGGAATTAAATTCCAGGCTGAAAAAAGCTGACAGTGTCAATCAAAAAGAATAATTTTATTTTGAAGAGTCGAATCTGACAGTATTCAAACATCTCAATTGAAAACATGATTTTGTTTCAAATTTTCTTGTTAAAAAAGCTTGATTAATTCACTGACATTCTGCTGTCAGAACTGTCACTTTCAAGAAAACTTCAACAGAAAATTCGTTTGTAATAGTGACACACCTAATAATGGAAAAGTGGAAAAAATGGAAAAATGGAAAAATTCACAGCTTGGTGGTGTGATGGTGAGATTTGGAGTTCCTTGCTGAGCCCTGTGATAGGGTCCTGCTTAGCACACAGGTACTGTAGTTAAGTTGTGGAAGGGAATTAACATCACATGAGAAACAACATTACACTGAAAATGAAAAAAATGTGACTTCTAGTTTTAGGAAGTAGATCTCAGGTCTGTGAGGCTCCAGTTTAGCCCCAATTCCCCATTTCCTCAGAAGCTCAAGTTACTGATGGAAAATATCTGTTAAGAAACAATTCCATCCCAGACTGGAAGACTCTCAACTCCTGTCTCATTAATGGATATGTCTGATGTTGTTCTATGTAAATTTTGTAAACTTAACTATAAAACTCAGGACAAAATTCTGCATCCAGGGGTTTCCATTAGTCTCTCATACCATGTATTGTTTTATGATATACCCTGTCCCTCAGGTATTGCTGATGCTGAGCTATAATGCCAGAACTCTCAGAGATTTACAGCAACAGATAATTTTCCAGCTGCATCCACCACTATTCACCATATGTCATGGAATGGGAGCTCGAGCAGGCCAGATTCTGAAGTCAGAAAAGATGTTTTGCTCTACGTGTTTTCCCTGTCCTTTACAACCAGACTGTTATTTCTCCCAAGAATAATCTGTTCATTTTAACATATTTCTGTTCTTCTTCTGCCAGTAAGTCTGCTTCCTGAAAAGTTGGCACTGGTGTCTTTAAACATCTCTGTATCTCATACAAAATGAATGGCTGTTTTGGAAGTGATGGAGGCAGATGTGCATTAAGTGGTGGTTAACACTTTTTTAATAAAATGCTTATGCTCTGTCATTTGTCCCCAGAGAATATAAATAGAGCCATCTGTTTGCTTCTGATAGTACACTGTCCCCCTCATGGTCCTGTCTTTATGCAGGCTATAGTGTAGCAAACATGAGGAGCTTAACCTTTAAAAATGCCCTGAGACAGGTAACTGTCTGGCCCATCAGATCTGTTAACCTTTCTCCACCTGTTTTTAGAGCCAATACAGAGAGCAGGACTCAGGAAATACACAGCAATCTTAATTTTTGTCATCTCTGCTTGGAGCAGATCCTGACTGCTAGCTGGTCATTACAAGAAAGGTGGAATACATTTGCTGCAGGTCAGGAAACCAAGCCTTTAGCAGGCCTTTCCCTGCTAAACACCTTTCAATTTCTTTTTCTTAAGTATAAAAGATCAGTGATAGTGTCTCTTATTCAACACCATTTCTATGTTCTCATCCTTCTTGCAGTACAATGGAACAAATTAACTCCTGTAAATTTTGTTGTATTTCTTTGAATGGTTTTCATTTTGTTCTCTTACATTTATATATTTTTAGGGGTGAGGTGATCAATGGGGGATTTGGCCTGGTTTTGGATGGGTCCAAGGAGGCTGAAGAACGGGCAAAGATGATGCTCAGCTGGGATGTTTCCAATGGAGTAAGCAAAACTCACTATATATGTTTACTTAAAATTTTCCTGCCTCTGGTCTATGTTTATTTAGGTACTCTGATTCCAGTGCTAAATGTGTTTTTATAGAGGTTTGTAAGGCATTGAATAGAAGGAAGCACTTCCTTTGTGCCTTTTTTTTTAAATATGGGGAATCTTGCTTGTATACAGTTTGAAATACAGAGTTTTGCTGATGGAACAGGGATTTAATATTTCTCTAGCTGGCTGTAGAGTTTCATCCTTACATGCTGGCAGAGAATTTGCCTCCTTGATTTCATAGTTGAAAATGCATTGAAGTGACATTTTCCTTTTTAAATATTTACCCCACCACAAAAGCATTGACTGCTTAAATGATAGTTATCTAAAGCAAGTGCTGCTTTTGCAGAGCTGGGATGGAGTGCACAGTTATTTTTAGTGAGGGAATTTTGTATGTTTATAAGGTACCTGCCTCTACCAGTGTTTATGTGTCCAAAGTTAAGCATGGAAAAGTACCATGTCTACTGAAATACTGCTCATGAAAATGAACTAGCTATTATAAAAATTACTTGCTAAAGCAGTAGGGAAACTAAAACTAGTAGAGGGTTGATAGATTTATTGTCGTGAGTTGGGTGCCAGTGTTTGCACAAGTCTTGTGCAAGGTGGGTGTGGCAAGAGAAATGCCTGATTTTTAAACCCCCTGATTCTGTGGTCTGACAGGTCGCCAGGCGCTGCTGGTCAGGCAATGCCTTTGCTTATGAAACCATCTGCCAAGCCATGAAGGAAAACAGCACTCTGAGGGTGACCCTCCCTCACAAGGTGGTGGATGAGAACATCTTGGAGCAAGCCGTGAAACATTAGTGGTACTCTGAGTGCAGTGTTGCTCTTGCAGATATATTTGAAGTCGCTTCCTTGATATCCTGTTTGCTCTCTGGCCAAATGATAAAAGCCTTGCAAATGTCTGTTCCATGTGAGTTCTTTCTTTTCCCCTCTAACTTATTAATGGGGCAAAGCTGCATGTGTTTGTGACAGATCCACCAGAAACAGTCTTTTCACTCACATATTTGGACAACGTTTGCAGTAAGAAACTGTTCGTAATAGGGAAAGGAATGGGAATTTTGCACCGGAAAATTAAATGGAAAAAATCCCCAATCAACAAAACAGTCACTGATTCCTGATAATTCATAAATTAATGTGTGTGCAAAAGTAATTCTTAGCTATCCTGTCTCATGCTTAGCACGGGCCTTGCACATGGGCTTCATTTCAACATGAACTGTGTCAGCAGTCCCTTCCCTCAGTGAACTTGCTCTGGCCTGTCACTCAATCTCCTTGGCACTGTACCCATTACCTCTTGGAATGGGAAGGGGTGTTACACACATAAACCTGCCTGGGCTGCTGCCAAGGGCATGTGATGAGCTGCAGTCCTCAAGACTGTGTCAAACTCTACCCCTGCCAGACCCCACAGTACCCACAGGTGAGCACACTGCAGCTCTGCATTGCCTCTGGTGCTATGTAAAGGAAAGTGTTTCTTTTGAATCACAAATGAGCTCTTTACTCTGTTCACGTACTGTGTATGTCTCCAGATGAATAGTGAGAGTCTGGCATCTGCTTGAAACGGAGCCTTCTGTGAAGTGCAATCTGCAGTGGATAGGAATTGCTTTGCATTATGGAAAAAACAGCCCACATTGCCAAGTTGTACGATTGAGATGTGAGTAGTTGTCAGGCAAATTTGACAGCCTTTGCTTTGACATATGTTATGCATTACCTTATTAATAATCACAGTGGACTGAGGCCAAGTTAGTGTATTGGTATTGCGTGAAACCACTCTAATCTTCATAACCCAAAAGCACTGGTGGCTCTTGCTTTGTCAAGAGGAACAACCAGAAAATACACTGGCTTTTCTTGAAACCAAGGAAAGGAGAGCTGCTCCATATTCATATTAATTCCGAGTTGAAAATGCACCACAAACAAGATGTTGAAGAAATATTTATTATGAGTTCTTCACTCTTGTATTGTTTAGTACTTTGGTACCTGCTAGCATGCTCACCTTCACCTCCCAGGCACAAAAGGAACCTTATTTTTGTCCTTGCAGCTGTATTGCCCAGAGCACATAATCATACCAGAGTAGCCATGTTTAATGCCACTCAAATCCCTGGAAGTTGGTAACTCTGGACTACCTGTAGGGAGACACAGAACCCAAATGTATGAGTGCTATACAGGAGCTACTAGTTGAAATTCAGATTGTAAAGTCTATTAATGAGGTAGCACGAGTTAAGGCAAAACAAAGTATAGAGAGGCAGTGAACTGGTGAGCAGTTGGTCATATTTATGACTATTCAGTGGTGGTTATTTCAGTGATGTAGTATGTAGTTATATGCATGCATTTAAATCTACTTTGGTCTTTTAACTGCGTATCTCAAGCACTTAACAAATGTGAACTGGCTGAGGTTTACAAGGCCTTTGGGAGGGCACAGGGAAGCAGTAACCTGTTGCTGTCAGGGATGAAAGAGCACGTGGTTTCCAGCACACAGAAACCATAATCAGGCACAATGTGAAGGTTCCCTTTCTGAGCCCTGCTGAGCCTCGATTTTTGTTCTCTACTTGTTTGCAGAGAAGCTGAGACTGTGAATAGGCTATTGTTGCGTGGGGACACTCATGGCATTTTTAGGTATCTGACCTCACTGCTGGACAAACCCAGTGCAGGGAAAACAGTTTTAAATGCATCCATCTGTAGGCATGGCATGGGATCTGATCCAGGCAGTGGAGGTACAGGTGGTGAATGTCTGCAGCACAGTGAAGTCCCAAGCTTGCCAGGCTGAAGCGTCCTTCCTATGGATCTTAGCACCTTCATGCTGTCCCAAAATGCAGCCACTTATCCTGAAAACCTTGTGCGTGGATGCAGGGAGATGCAAGAGCTTGGTGACAGATTTTACATCCTTCAGCCAGGGATGCACCTTTGTGTTAAGCAATGAACTCAGGGGCAGACTTCTATTTTCCTGTGAACATGAAAGAAGGTATTGCAAAGACCTCCCTAAGGAAATTGAGAGGGAAATTGAGGCAGCCAAGGACAGGGGTGACCCACACCCAGTGGAGCTCTGGGTGCAGCTGCAGCTTTGCTGGAGCAGAGTGTGCCCGGCCAGCAGTTTCCCACCCTTGCTGCAGGGGCTTTGATGCTCAGTTGCTCAGCAGAAAGGAGCAATAATCAAGCAGCGGAAGGATCACAGCACCATCTGCTGGGACTGCTCTCTGGTCCCATGGCAGAAGGTGACTAGTGCATTTCCATGGCAAATACAGGATAATTTTACCTTTTCCTTAAGCGTTGGAGATCCAGAAGGCAGCTGAACATTCTGCCAAAGAATAAAAAAAATATAAAGTTTTATGTAGTACCTGAATCTGTAGGACTTTTCTTTTTGCACTGCTCTCTCTTGGGTGATGCTGTGACAGGGTTGTGCCTGGACAGTGACAGTGCATTGCCCAGGACTGGTCCACAGTGCTGTTTTCGTATTTCCACTGGCAGTACACAGGGTGTTTTGCTAAGGTATTTACCTATTTCAGCTCTCTGAGCAGGGCTGCACCCTTAGCACTGCTCCTGCACAGCAGGTCCAGGGAGGTGATCCTCCCCCCTACTTGTAAGGTCATACCTGGAGGCCTGGACCTGTGTCCTGTTCTAGGATCCTCAGGACAAGAAAGACACGGGGCTACGGGAGAGGGTCCAGGGAAGGCCACGAAGGTGATGAGGGGTCTGGAACATCTCTCTCTAATGAGGAGAGGCTGAGGGACCTGGTCTTGCTTAGTCTAGAGAAGAGAGAGGGGATCCCATAATCCATATAAATATCTCAAAGGCCAGTGCCAAGAGGATGGTGCCAGACTCTTTCCAGTGGTGCCCAGAGACAGGATGAGGAGTGAAGGCCACAAACTAAACCATAGTTAGTTTCACTTCAAAGTGAGGAAGAACTTTTAGACACTGGGGGTGGCAGAGCACTGAACAGCTGCCCAGGGAGGTCGTGGAGTCTCACCCGACACGTTCAAACCCCCCCTCGACGTGTTCCTGTGTCCCCCGCTCCGGGTGACTCTGCCTTGGCAGGGGGGTTGGACTGGGTGATCTCCAGAGGTCCCTTCCAACCCTAATTATTCTGTGACTCTCTAAATGCTCCTGATCATTAAGAGGGATTCCAGCACAACCCGCAGGACCCGAGATGCTTCCAGCGGTGCCACACTGTCCCCGCTGTGCGACACCTACCACGGTGCCCTTGCCCCGGGGCAGCCGCGCTCCGTCCCGTCCGGGATTCCGCTCTCCGGGTTTCCCCGGCGCCGCCCGCGCCTCGCCCGCTCCGTGTCTCCGCGCTCCGGGTTTCCGCTGCGGCCCGCGCCGGCCCCGCCCCGCGGCTCCGGTTTCAGGCGCTGCTACAGGGACCCCCAAGATGGAAACGCAGGGGCTGCCGGCCGCGGAGGCGGCCCGGGCC
>VZRZ01001598.1:1651144-1696875 GCA_013398175.1 Climacteris rufus | reverse complement strand
CACGGCGGCGGCGAGGACGGGCGGGGCGCGGCGGCGCGGCCCTTCGGCTGCCCCGTGCCGGGCTGCGCCTGGTCCTTCGCCACGGCCTACAAGCTGCGGCGGCACCTGCACTCGCACGACAAACTGCGGCCGTTCGCCTGCGCGGCGCCGGGCTGCGCCAAGCGCTTCACCACCGTGTACAACCTGCGGGCGCACAGCCGCGCCCACGAGCAGGAGGCGGCGCACAAGTGCGAGGCGTGCGGGCAGCGCTTCCCCAGCGCCGCCCGCCTCGCCGCCCACAGCCGCCGCAGCCACCTGGAGCCCGAGCGGCCCTACCGCTGCGACTTCCCCGGTAAGCCGCCTCTGGGGCTGGGCTCCCTTCCCTCCCCGTCCAGAAACTGGGATCCCTGCCCGAGTCCGTGCGGCGCTCGGCTCGCTTCTTCGCCCCGCTGCCTCTCCTTCCACTCCGGGGCACCCCGAGTGAAAGGAAGGTCCTCCTCCAGACCACCTCAGTTATCAAGAGGGAAAGTTTGGGAGCTGGAGGACGCTGTGCTTTTGCTCCTGTGACTTTGTGCTGGTGCAGTGAAACACCGCAAGACACAGCACCAGCTTTCAGTGGTGCACCTTAACCCAGGCTGCACTTGACCGCCCACCTTGGCTAAACAGTTGTAATCCCCGGGAATAATGTTTAGGAGTTCACTGTTTGTTTTTTCCCATGTTCGTCGATGTAATATCCCGAGAAAAGGATCATGAAAGTACCTCACTAAAAGCTGGGAGGAGAAAAGAGTGTAGTTTTCCTGATTCAGTTTTGTCAAGCAGATGTGCTGTTTCCCTTCTCTCCCCAGGCTGTGAGAGAACGTTTATCACAGTGAGTGCGTTATTCTCCCACAATCGAGCCCACTTCAGAGAGCAAGAGCAGTTCTCCTGCTCATTTCCTGGCTGTAACAAGCAGTATGACAAAGCCTGCCGACTGAAAATCCACATGAGGAGTCACACAGGTATTCACAGGGATGACCTGTACCTGGGCAAGTACATGGAAGATAGGATGTGGAGAGTGGACTTCAGTTTGCTGGAAAAACTGAAAGTCGTGAAGAGAGAAAGGGTGACATGAATTCTTTGGAGTCAGTGGAACCATTTGATTCTTGGTCTTCTGGGGGATAAGAGTCCACTGAATCAACTTGCCAAATGCACAGTAGTTATGGACAAAAGCTGTGGCTTTTGTCATTGTGCACTTTGTCCAGAAAAACTATTATTCCAGCTCTAGAACCAAGTTCATAGATGTTCAAAACTTTGTGTAAATTGTGATAAAAACAAACAGCTGAAAAACTCAGCACATGCAGAATGTATGTGCCAAGGTTTGGAAGAGCAGGAAGATAAATTTCAACTCAAGCAAGACTCACAAGGATCCCTGCTAAGCGGAAAGACAGCCTTGTCATGTTTTAAAGACACTGGTGTGTACTCTACTGTTCTCTGTTTTCATGGTTTTACAGTGTTGAGTTTTGAGGTTTTAATATTTTTTGAAAGTGTCACTTAAAGTTTATAGGTGGGATGGAAACCAAGCTCACATACTTCACTGTCTTGTAACCAAGACGCAGTCACAGATGATGAAAACAGGAAACAGTTCAGATGTGTTTCTGTTTTGGTTAATGCTGTTACTGGTTATTGAAGCACCTTCAAGACATGAGGTGGATTGATAAATATCTGTGCTCTCTGATGTGATAGCCTGGAGTCAGAGAAGGCCCAGATTATACAAGGGGGAAGGGACATGGCAGTATTCTGCAGTGCATTGCAGGTAGAGGCTGGTTGAGTTGTCTTGTTTTAAATTAATTCAATTTAAGCAGGTTTTGATATTTTCTAGTAGCAGTGTGTACTTTTGCATTAGATTATTAATGTAACTTCTCTTTACTCAAGGTGAAAGACCTTTTATCTGCGACTCTGAAGGCTGTGGCTGGTCTTTCACCAGTATGTCCAAGCTTCTGAGGCATAAAAGGTAAAGGAAGCCTTTTCTGATTATACTGTCCTAAGCCACTGGCTGTTCTGTTTGTTTCTCTTCCAGTAAGCAGTAGTGGATTTAATCATGGCCATGGCAATTGCCTTCCCTTGTAGGAAACATGAAGATGACAGGAGATTCATGTGCCCAGTAGAAGGCTGTGGGAAGTCCTTCACAAGAGCAGAACACTTGAAAGGCCACAGTATCACTCACCTTGGTACAAAACCATTTGAGTGTCCAGTAGAAGGTATTGCTCTACTCTTGTATGTGTTTCCTGGTAACCTGTGTGTATTTTTGTCTAAAGATTGTCTGTGTTTTCCCCAAATGTGAGCTTGGTACAGGATTGGAACAATGTAGAGTGAGTCTTCTGACAGGGTCTGAAGAGGTAAAACTAAACAGAAGACACTGCAACAGAACAAATGATCATTCCTAAAGTTATTGATTACAGAGAAGACCCTGGTTTATACTGTAGTTTGACCACTTTCACCACTTCAGAATTTTGAGTCTGGTTTGGAATATTCTGCTTTTTAAAGTAAAACAGCTCCACTTGGTGATTGTTTCTTCTTTTTATGGTGTTTCCAGTAGTCATCTTAGAGTTTCAGATGCCATAGCATGGAAAGGTTGTGCTTTGAACTGAATGACTTAAGAGTTTCTTATTGTCAGAACCAGACTGTTGAGCTGTCCTACCCTTTGACAGGTTTGCTTTCTTCTGGCTCCTCTGAGTGTATCCAAAGGCACTGCGAAATAGCAAGTAGAGTTCTGCAGAGATACTGTGATTTGTTAAGACACTAAATAGAAACATTAAATTGAAACTTCAAAGCCATGTATATCTTCTTGCAGGCTGTTGTGCAAAATTTTCAGCACGAAGTAGTCTGTATATTCACTCCAAGAAACATCTTCAGGATGTGGACTCATTAAAGACTCGGTGCCCTGTTTCCAGCTGTAATAAATTGTTCACTTCCAAACACAGCATGAAGACACACATGGTCAAGCAGCATAACTTCAGCCCAGGTAAAATGTTTGGTTTTGGCTATCAGTGGGTACAGTGGAAAAGCTAAATGTTTTATTAAGGAAAATATGTATTTACTGGTGTTGAAATCTTGAGTCACGTTGATATGAATGACAGAATCTTCTCTGAGACTGAAGTTGGTTTCTCTTCCCCTAAAATTTTAAATGGGACCTTCGAGTATCAAAAAATGATACTTGAGCTTGACCTCTGTGAAATTGTGAGAAATTGCAGCAGTTTTGAATGAAGTAGAGCTTGTCCTTTTCCTTGCCCTCTGTAAAATATGAGCAAGGACTAAAAGGATTTCTCTTTTTACCTCTTTCACTCCTCTGCAACCTGACATAGCCTGGACTGTCTTAGTGTTATTTTTTGACAAGAGACTTCTCACTAGAGGAGTGAACTTATTTCAGTAAGCTGGTTTGCCTTAAATTTTGTTTCAGGGAAGTTGGGAAATGTTTTAGTAGGCTGAGAATATAGAATTTTATAGAGTTTTAAGCTTGCTTTCCTCCCCGTTGCCTGTGAAAGCTCTGTCTTATAACCAAACCCTTCTCGTCCAGATCTCCTAACTCAGCTGGAAGCAACCAGCTCCCTGACCCCCAGCAGTGAACTCAGTAGTCCAGGGCAGAGTGATCTCAGCAACATCGACCTCGTATCCCTGTTCTCCAACGTGTCCAGTAACAGCTCTGGCATTGCGACGGACATGGCGCTGGTGAACTCCGGCATCGTCACGATCGACGTCGCCTCGGTGGGCTCGACGCTGGGGGGGAACCTGCCTGTCACTACCAATTCCCTGAGCCAGGCAGTTGATCCCTTGATCCTGGTGGCCAGCAGTGACATGCCACAGAGCCTGGACAGCTCTCTCCTGCTGGGAACCAGTGCAACAGTTCTACAGCAAAGCACTTTAAATTTGGATGATGTACAGACTGTCAATGCCGAAGCCTTGGGATCGCTGGCGTCTCTGTCAGTGAGGAATTCCAGCCAGGACGTGCACGGGTTGACATCCAGCAATAATTTAACAATTGACACAGCCACTTTGACTCCTTCCAGCAGCCTGGGCAGCACCAACGTGCCTGAGTTACTGACACCAAGTAAAGCTGAACGGAATTTGCTTCCCAGCTCGGATGTGGTTGGGCAGCAAGAGGGCAGCAAAGTAGTGACACAGTTTGTGTTCTCCAACCCCCCGGGGAGCTACAGCGCACAGAAGGAAATGGATCTGGGGGCAGTGACTGGCAGCTCGTTTTTGGTATGGAGTAACTGTTGTCATTTTCCCCCTAGATGAGACAGCCTGAGTTTGGGGATATCCCTGGCTGCTCATACCTGACAGAGAGACCTTTCAGACTTTGCAGATCATGCATGTTGGCTCTTTTTATGAAGGATGTAGAATGATGTGTTGAGTAGTGTAGTTTTCACAAGTAGATTCAGTGTGGTGATAAGTTCTCTTAAAATATACTCAACATCCTGTGGGGACAGTTAAGAAAGAACCTTTCAAAATAAGTAGCCATCCATCCAAATAGAAATTTGCAAGAATACCCAAGAATATGTGATACATTTGTTCATTTCGTTCCAGGGAAAGCTTTGGGCTGTAACAGTAACTGAAACATTTTCATCTCAGTCCCTATTGCTGTTTGGAGTATTTTTTGCCTTTCTGCTTCACTGTGTTACTGCAGACTTAATTTTTTCTTTACACTACAAAGCAAATGTTTACGGTGTTAAAATCTGAACACTTACAGATATGGAGCTAACTACTTAATGTGTTGAACTCCAGATATTAAATACATACAGGGAATTTATTGAAACTAATCAGAAGATCAAGGGAAACTAAAATTCAGTGTTTGCAGCATAGAAGATAGCTGCATCTAAGAACTCATTAGTGTGTATTCATTGTCTTGTGTTCTTTGTTCTTAATTACAAAAACCTTGCATGTCTGTGCTTTTTTTTTTTTTTAACTAGGAGAGCAGTGGGTCTGCAAGAACAGACTACAGAGCCATTCAGCTGGCCAAGAAAAAGAAACAAAAAGGGAATGGCAGCAGCACAGGTGAGAAGCCATAAATTTTCTTAAATTTGCTAAATGAAAATATTTAGTATTTTTGGCAGTGCAATGGGAGCAGGTTTCTGAGTAACATTCTTCAATGTCCCATCCTGTTTATTGCTAGTTAAAATAATTATGCATGTGGTGTACCATCTGTTACTCAGGATAATCACATTCTCTGGAATATCACATTCACAGTAAGTATACAAAGAAAGCTGTACCATATGTTTCATGATTGTTAACAAGACACTAGCTGTCCATCTCTTCATCTGTTTTTTATTTTCTTACTAAAACTAAAAGAATTGTCACTTCTGCTGTTTGTGCTTTTGGTCTTATCTAGGGGGTTCTTTTATTCTGTATGGACAATGAAAGCATCAGCTGGATTTTGCTTCTGTGTTTCACTTAGTAACAGCATTAAGGAATTTATTTCTTAATTATCTAACAGTATTCAAACCTCTCCCTTAGATTTTTGCTTTGTAGAGAGTTCTTGTGCAGAGTGAGGTTTAGGTCATTATTCCAGGTGTGTCCTCTTTCTCTTAAACTGTAGTTTGACTCAAAGCCATCTGATGTGATTAATAACACCATTCTTTTGTCAGATCAAATGTGGTCCAGGGCTGACTGGACTTGCACAAGCTCAGGTGTTTGACTATTGTCTACCTTTGGGGCTGGGGTGGAATAGCCTGTTTATGATATATCAATACCATATGTATAGGGGCAGTTTAGTTTTACTTTGCTGTCTCTTAGACCTTCCTCCTCTGAAAATCAGGGCAATAATTTATGAGGTAAGAGACTAGTTCTGATTTGAGAACTGTTTGTGTATTTGTAAAATTAATACCTGCACAAATGCTGTCTGGTTCAGTGAACCAAGATATGGGAGGAAGGAAAAGTGTTTTATGAACTAGTTCTAAATGGCCTTGTATTATCAAACATGTCTTTTGGACATTAGTTAAAAAAAGATTATTTCTCTTTGCATGTCTTCTAAAATGACCTCAGAAAATTCCTGTTTCTGTTCCTCCTCAAGACTCCCAGTACTCCACTTTTCACCAGCTGTTGCTTTACTCTGTGCTTCTCAAAGTGGTCTAGAGAGTCTTGTATTTCTAACTGGTTTAACTATTTAGAGTGAATACTGTTGAGGGAACTTCAGTGTATAAAACAAAGTTATCTAAGCTTTTCATTTATTATTCATTAAAAAAATATCCAAACAAAAACTTGAAGAGCTAACAGGACTGTATCCTTATGTTTGTTTTGATTAGGGTTCTGTTTTTCAGCTTGTGATAGAACAGGTGGTTCATCTTGCTTTAAACTGAAAAAAGCTTGGAGTTGTGGTAGTCATACTTGTGTAACCTGTTCTACGTAACAGTCCTTGCAATCTTTCTGTAAATAATGAGCTTCACTGTGCTCTTTTTGTGGTTTACAAAAATGATGTGCATGACTTCTCAGGAAATGAGTTGCAAAATTAAAAATAGAAAATGCAATCCTACTTCCTAATTCCTTTTTGTAACACCACAAATATAGTGATATTTCTGTGCTGCCACAGGGGAGAGCCCTAAGCTTAGCAGTCTGTGATTTTTTTAATAGTGTTCATGTAAAAAAAAATGCTCAGTCAGCAGCTGGAGTTCACCAGCTGGGTGCTCTCTGGCCTTTTAGCAGTTGTCAGATGGTGCTTAATTATATTGCACTGTTGTGGGCATTTGAAGTGAAGTGTAAACTGCTGCAAGAAGTTGAAAAATACTAGCAGAAAACTTTCACAAATTGCTTCTGACCATCTAAATATTAAAATTGCTTTCTTTTAGGGGCATCTGGCTCTGGGCAGAGGAAAATCAAGGGTGGTAAAGTAAGCCCTACCAATTTTTCATCATCCACTCCTGGCAGTCGACTGGGTGGTAACATAGTGCTGCCAAATGGAGGGCTGACAATAAGGGACCCTGCTACTGGAGCCCAGTATGTGCAAATTCAGCTTCTTCAGGTAAAAGCTAAGGAGAAAACAACGTGCTTGTCTTCTCTGTTATCCACACTGTCACATTTATGGAAGAATTTGATGATTTGTCAGGTCAGATACCACTGCCCCTGGATGGGGTCTTGAGCTCTGCAGTATTCCTACTTTATTCCACCTCTGACTTACAAAGTAAATGAGACTGACATTAAAAGATTCCTGCAAAATGAAGTTTCAGCCTAAACTGTTACTTCTCTAAACTATTGAAATAAAGCTGAATATTTAAAAAAAACAAACCAACCTAGTAATTGGTGTGGACTGATTAGTGAAGCATGGCAGGTAATAGGTTTTTGGCCAGGTATATCTTTGTGTAGTATTCAGAGAGAGGGTAAGTTCCTGCTACTTTATTCTTAACTGCCATGGTATGGAGAAAGCTTTGGCCAGAGTTTTGCATGGTTCTATGTTATTGACAGGTCAACAGTTGTAACTTGTATGTTAAGTATCAGCTTCACACATAATGAAACTTACTGCATGTTTCTGAGTTCTATGTTTGTTGGAAGATGAACATTCCTTCATTTTCAGATCTTGCCAATGTTCCAGGTTGATGAGGACAGGTTAACAAGTTGTACACTGAACTAGGTTCAGGTTTAAGTTGCAGTTAGCTTTCCCATCATTGTGGATCTAGACCTTACTAGTACAGTGCAGTGGCTTTATCAGAATTTTTAAGATTGTGAGGCTCAGTGAAATTTGCCAGTCTGTGCTGAGATACTTGGGGGTTGTGTAACTTCATCATATTTCTGCATTCACAGGATGATTCCCCAGGAGAGGGAGATTTGCCCTTCCAGCTGAGCTCCCAGTCTTCCTCGTCACATTCTCAGCTTACAGTGGATTTACCTGTTCACATACTTCAGGTACAGCATGTCGGGCTTTATGGCCTTGCTTGAAAGTGAAGCCAGTTTGCTCTGAACACTCATATTTTGCCTAATGAAAATACCTTGTTTTCCATTGGGAGTTGACTCATAAGGAGTAGCAAGCAGAGAACTGTGCTGCACAATTTATCTTGTGTCTGTTACCAACCTTTGACACATCACAGGTGGTTGTTTTTTTTCCTCTGTTTCCTCTGAGTAGTGAATAACTAAATGTTCCTCTAAAATGCTCCATCCTTATTTTCCTGATCCCATCCTGCAGATACTGGGTGGGTCAAGAAAGAGGGTCAGAACTGGAATGTTGCAGGCTACAGGAAGGGTGAGAAGTGGGAAATAAGATCTTGAGCCTAGATTTCAGAGTGGTGCCCTTATGGGAATGGCAGTCAGGTTAAAAAGCCTGCTCAGGGGCCTTGGTTTTGGTAAACTGCAATTCACCTGTTCCTGCCTAGAGTGCTTCTCCTAGATAGGAAATAAAGCTTTTTTTATTGGGGAGAGGCACCTTGCTGTGATAAACCTAGAAATACAACAGGAGTGAGATTGTTTGCCATGGCAGAGGAAAAACAGTGATTTTAAACCTATTTCCATGAGTAATGCTCACCTGAAGTGTTCCATAGAAAAACTGTGGCAACACTGTTTGGGTGGATCCATGAAATGGGAAAGCTTTGGGTTTTCTCTGAGACATTCCAAGCATTTCTCTGGTGTTGGATAAATGTCAAAATAATCTTGCTGATAAGCATTGAAAGCATTTAGAGGTGAAAGTACTTCATGCTGTCTGTTTGCTTTAACAGGAACCACACAATTCCACTGAAGATGATGCAGGTTCTGATAATTCTCAGTTCACTGGAAGCACAATAAATTTACAGGATCTGGAATGACGATTATTGAGAACAGTTACTTGAAAACAAATTGGGCAATCATGACAGAGTGAGATAACTGTGTGGGTCTTCTTCCAAGGAAAATTTGAAAAGTAGGAGAACTGGAGTATGGTTGCACTCTTTGTCATTTGCTAAAGACAGTTGCAGCTGAAAGATTTTCTTTTAAAATGTAAATCCCACTTGATGTGCCTGTGTAAGATACCCTGTCTGCCTGGTGGTTGGGGAGGCTGAGGCAGACTGCTGTACAGTGTTGTTTCAGGGAGAAGTACTTTATTACACTTCAAACTGAGGTAATATTTACTGTTTTCACAGGAAAGCAAGTATTCTACAGCTAACAAGTGCAAATTTTTAATCCTGCCTACCACAGTTAAAACTTTCCTTCCATTGGTCTCCTGCTGGAGCCAATGGCATCAAGGAATTGAGAGCTAAAATTTGCAAATGTCTTCCACGCACACACACACACACAAATTATTTTGGCCCCTGTGTTTTGGCAGAAAACTGGAATAAAGTGTCACATGTAACAAAATTAATGTTCTATACCACAAAAATGAGATGCTCTAAAATCTTTGTTTTAGAAAGCTAGATTCTAAATGTTAACTTAGCTGTGAATCAGTTTGTAGCTCATGTTGAGTTTCTCCCTTTCCCTGCTCCTGCATCCCAAATACTTTGCTGAATTCTTCCAGCAAAACTTGAAAAAGAAAACTGCAATAGAACTGTACTCACTGTAAGTGATTAGCTAAGAGTCCAACAGCATCTGAGAGAGGTTTGTTTTATCTTTGTGTTCCCTTTTTTGGGAGGAATGTTGACCGTCACGTAAATTTAAGCACCTTGATTTTTATCTCATCTATAAAACGCTGCCAAGTTACCTGTGAACTGGCCACTACCTTTTTATTTCGGGTTGTTTGGTGTTTTTGTTTTCTTAATTGAACACTGTTAACACATGTTCTTTATTGCTATCCCAGAGTGTCACATGCACATGGAGCTTCCGGCTGGTTTACAGAATATGCAGTTGTCAGAGTATTTTGTGAGGGGGAAGGAATTGTTACCCAGGAAGATTTGCCCCTGGAAAACTGCAGTTTCTCTTGGGGATGGGGGGAGAGGTTGTATGTACTCTACTTACCTGGATTGCAGACCCCTAATTAAGTATAGGGTTGTATAGGGGAAAAAAACCACCTTTGGTTACATTTTAAGGTAGTAATTTAAATGTTTCTTATGGTGATGTTCTGAATGCCTGTAAAAGTATGTATAGGAGTTTGATAAAAGGCTGTATGTACTTTTTTTTTATTCTCAGTGAGGTGTGTGTATGCACGTATGTGTATTTTTTTTTTCTTATAAGATATGTCACAGAGGAGAACATTGTGATCTTTCTAATCTTGCACATATTTATTTATTTTACAGTTATACTGATGTTAAATTCACATGAGGTCGTTCAGAAATGCTTTTACTTCCTGTGCCTTTTGAACTATGTATGTGTCCATATAAATGCTTTTTTTGATTTGGGGAGGAAAAAAGCATACAGGTTACATTGAGCTTCAGCTCCTGATTTGTAGGCAGTATTATAGCTCTGGTTGAACCAGCTTTATTTTTCTATCTTTAGCCTAACTGAGCACTGAGGTCTCTCTGTTCCTCTTACTCTGAGTTTACAGCTTATATCCAGGGAAAGTCTGAACCCTCTCAGGCTGGGTTTCCAAACCAGTTGGCAGGTGAGATGTGCCTGGTGGCTGTGACTGCAGCATGGAGCCCACTCCTGAGAGGTGGAAGGACTGAGGAGGAATTGTGCTGAAGGGTGTTGCTCTACTGGTCACCGTGCTCTCCCTGGAAGCTGAGACACCTCGAGCTCCCAATGCCTGCATTATTCTGTTCTCAAGGACCATACCAGTTTGTAATCTATTAAAATGGCCAAGGAACACTCCATCTTTTTATGGGACTTGCAACCAAATCTTTCTACTTCTGAAAATGTACCTCACTCAGCTTTGTAAGTGAATGTAAAGTGCTAACCTCTTGAGGGCCGAAAATTGGATCACTTGGCTTGGATTCCATTGCTGGCAATGGATACCTGAAGAACTGCTGGTGCAAAAGGGTTAATAAAGCTTTTTTTTTTATGGTCACTTTGTCCCTGGGTGTTGTTCTTTGCATGGATGCATGTGGCATGAAGCTGATTACTGGCAGCTTGATTTCTGCGCAGAGAGCCTGTGTTTGTCCTTCAGTTGTGTCTTCTGTAGTGGGGTGGAGTCTGTAATGAGTTTGGATTGGAGCATAACCCTCAGTTTTTATAGTCCTTCAAAAGACTTGTGATTATCATAAATGTCTGGGAGGTGCCTGGCTTAGTTGTGCCTTAACAAAGATTGTCACCCAGGCCTGTGGTAGATCTCATGGCTCAGGTTCGTTGGGATAATGTTGGCATCAAAAACTGAATGAGAGAAGCATTGGTGCTTAGCAAGAACTTGAGAAGCAAAATGAGAGAATTTTTATTTATGTCCCTAGGCAAAATATCAATGGAGGGGAAAAGGGGTTGCAAACTTTCCCTGGAATCATAGAGGAGGAGATGAAATTTCAGGGGACAGTGAAGTTCAACTGAGCAAAGACTGACAGAACGTAGATCTACAAAAGACTTCTAGAGCAGCGTCAGCCCAGTCAGTGTGTTTGGGGCTGTGCTGTCAAGAGAAATAATACAGTTGTTCTTCCTTCTCCTTGTCTATTTGTCCTTGGCTGTTCTTCTTCTTCTCCTTCCTGGCAGGTGGGTTGGAAGGCAAGGCCGTTCTCGCGCCGTTCTGCAGAGGAGGGAGAGGTCTGCATCAGTGCTGTGGAGGCACATCTGAACCCCTGGCTAAAGCTGCTCCCTGCTGTCAGGCCCTTGCTCTGCTCTCCAGGCAGGCTGCAGGGTGTGCTGGGTGTGGGCTTTGTATTGGAGAGTGAGTGTGAAGCACCTGAAGGCCGTGTGTGTGCTCCTGCTTCGGCTTCTACAATACACTCTTGTACCTACAACTGGTTTCTGACTAAAACCTCATTTGTACTGTGTCAGGAGGAAGTGTGGAATTTGGAAATCCAAAAAGATACCAGAAGGAGACTACAGAACCCTCTGTTTTCTCTTGGTTAAAGGAGCAGGGACTCATGGCACCTGTTCTGAAGTCACCCATGCTGTCAGTGCTTTGGTGTGTGGTACGGCTGGGATGTCCTCACTGCCGTGCTGACCTGGGCAAGGAGCAGCAGGAGCCATGGCTGGAGCTCTGCACTGAGCCCCCTGAGGTGCCAAAGCCCAGTTTGGCAGGATGTGGAACATGGCAGGAAAGGTGTGGTTTCATGGTATGGCCAAGCTGATCCAGCGCCTTGCTGCCATTGTCAGGAGTGTGCTGCTGCTGCCCAGTTCCTCATTTGCCAATTTTCATGCTTTAATGCAGCCGAGTTAATGAGTTGAAATGAGCTTACTGAGAACTGACAAGTAATGGAGGGGGCTGTGCAATCAAGAGAAGTATGGTGGAAGGACGCTGAGCTGGAATAACATGGAATACCTGACTTCCCCAGCAGTGGCTTAAGTTACATCTCTCCTGTAAATTGGGCTACACCTGGCTGTAGGAGACATCCCCACACAGCTGTGGAGGCTCCTAGTAACACTTTTCCCTTTCACTAGATGCTCAGGCACCCCCAGTTTCTCTGAAGTGAGCTGTTCAGGGGAGGTGTTCACACAGAGCATTGCACTTACCTTTTTTTCTGCAGGTGCCTGTGATTTTTCCATGTCCCTTTTCAATCCTTTATCCTGCTGCTGCTTCTGTTGTTTCTGCTTTTCCTCTCTGAGCCTTTTGAAGAGAGGAAATAAAGGATGGGTTAAATGCAGCGTGCAGCTACACCAGATGTGCTTTTGCCACTCAGCTTCACCATCTAACATTACATCTTAGATCACACCTTACATGTAACCATTGGAGCACAGGTTTGGGCACAGCTGCTGGAGTTTGTTGCTGTGAAGGGGGTAAGAGGGAAGCACTGCCTGCAGTTGCTCCTACTCTTTCTGGAGTGATGGGTGGAAAAAGCATGTCAGGCTTTGGAACAGAGAAGCTGGCCAGTTGTTCTCTGTTACAGACATGGTCTGCAACCCCTTCAGCCTGTGACTTACACCCTGCAGCTGACCAGGATGCTCAGCAGCTGTGGGGGTGAGGGATGCTTCTTGTGTCCCCAGTTCTCACCAGTGCAACCAAGTCTGTAAAGCACAGGTGTGAGCAGGAGCGTGTTGCACCCTTGGAGCTGCCCAGAGGGGCACAGTGGAGGCCAGTACTTTTAAGTGGCTCCAGTTCCCTGTGGAAATGAAATGCTGGAACAGAAATGGGCTCAAGCTATGGCACACTGTGGCACAGAGGAACTGAATTCTTAACCTCGTGATCTGGAGGAAAACTTTTAATGCTCTTTGAAGTATTTTGGGTTTGGTTTGGTTTTTTTAATTGGTTTTGGTTTTTATTTGGGGGTAGGGTGTGTGGTATCAGGTTCTTTCCTGAATTATTCTCTATCCCCAGAGTAGAATAAATGTTAGTCTTTACTTATTTTGTAATTTAAGAGTGGAAACCCATTCACAGAACATCAGGAAGAAGCACTACACCCTTTCTACTACACAGCTAAATAAAGATGCAGAGAAAGAGAGTAAGCAGGAGGGAAATGTCACTGGCTTTCAATCCTCACACTAATCTGTCTGATTCACTTGAGGATGACCAGATAATCTTCAGTTCAGTTTTGTGAGAGGAAATTTCATGGGAGTAACTGGGCCTAAAGGAATGTGTCTCATCTTGGGTCTTAAATCGATTGTGTTAATTGCTACTATTTAATCTAGTAAGACAGGTTAAACTTAAGAGTTTTGTAGAAGAAACGTTTCAAAGCTGGCATTGCTACAAATGCCCTTATGTACCTATTGAAGCCCAACAAAATATCAGGGCATGGCAGACTTTGTGTTGAGGTGTAATTTTCTATTTAATCAGCTTAAATTTTGTTACTGTAAATTGTCTTCTTAAAATGATGACTCTCGTCATTGAGTCTTGTTTGTGAGTTTAGTGTTTTCTTTTTTATTCTAGATTTTTCTCTTTTCTAATATAGCTTGCAGGTCGTTTCTAATGTAGCTGTGGGCTACTGCTCACTGACCAGGAGATGCAAGTTCTGTGAATGTAGAACCCTTACAGAAGTAAAATGGGATGGGTTGCTGCTACAGTTGTTTGGGTTGATTTGGCTCTTTCAGCTGTCAACACTTAAAAATAGAGACATTTTCCAGACAAGGGTCTTGCCTTACCTTGCCCTCTGTTTCTTTTTTATGGCTTTCACAGCCTTTTCTATCTTTGATGGTGGGATGCTCTCCACGTTGTCCAGCAAATCATTGAGCTGTTTTTCTATTACCTTTAACATCTGTACTGTTGTCAGGTTTGTCTCATTGTCTCCAGTGCAGTGGCAATAGACTTCCAGCACCTTCTTGTTGAGGCTTGTGAGCATTTTGTCCTAGAGATGACAGACAGTGAGAGGCACATCTGGGTTCTTCCAAGTAGAACCATAATATCCCTGCAAAACTGAAGGAAATCTGTAAAGGAAACACTTTAATCCCCTCAACAAGACTCAGTGGTGTTTCCTGGTTGGCTGACAGCAGTGTCTGGGACAGATGGCTGTGCTGAGCCATTCTTCTGTCGGTCTCATCTCCCAGCTTGGCTGTGGCCCGGCACAGGCTGCAGCTGCCCAGCTCTCTCTGCCTGCCCTACTCCCACCTTGCAGCAGCTGCAGGAATTGGCTGCCCCAGCGCTGCCCCAGCCGGCCCTTGCTGCAGCTCCGCTCTGGGATATAATCCCGATCCCTCCCCAGTGCAAGCCCTGCCTGCTCTGTCCCCAGGGTGGATGTGGCTGCTGAGAGGCAGCGCTGCTGCAGGTGAGCCCTCCTTGCCTGGATCTCAGCCTGTACCTGCTCATCAGCCTCGTGTTCCCCAGAGGAAAAGAGCTCGACTTTGAGCTTCAGATCTGCTATTTTCTCTTCTTCCTTGGCGACGGAGGCTCGGAGGGTGTTTACCTGCTGTTTCAGCTCTGCCAACTCCTTTTCCCTGCAGGAGAGAGAGGGAGGAGGTGTTTGGAAAAGGCACCCCTGGAACACAGAGCTCCTGCGCTCTCTGCAGCCTGGGCCGGTCCCTCCTGCTGCCGGCAGATGGAGGTAACACTTCAGCCTTTCCTGGGAACTTGCACCCACAGCCCTGAGAGCACAGGCAACTGCTGGGCTTTTTCTGGAAAAACAATTACGGTGCTGCTGTGGGGGAGGGAGATGTAGCACGGCTAAACATTCAAGGTTTTTTAATAAGTCAGCGGGGGATCTAGATTACCTTCAAAACTTTCACAAGGGACAAGCTACACTTTAAATGGGAATATGTGTGTCTGCCTGCCATTGAAATAGTAGATTACAATCACACTTGGATTCCCTGCTGCTTCCTCTAGGAAGGTGTTGCACTGAGTCGGCATAGATGCCTCTCTGGATCACTCCTTTTTTCTGCCTTTGGTATTCCTTTATGAGAATTACACAATCTTATGTCTTACATCCACTTCAGGGTGCTTAACGCATCAGTTCCATAGCCTGTGCCTCGAGGACAAAGGAATTAGTCCCCAGCTCAGGTCTTGTCTCCTAAATTAAGCATAGGTGGGGTGCTTTCCTGGGAGCTCACAAGGAAGACCCTGCTGTGTGCACAGCATTACATCTGCTCTGCAGCCTGTGGCCTGATGGTATCTGTGGGTGAAGAGGGGCCACTGATGTTTGAAAGCTGGAGCACAGGGACCCCTTCCCACCACTTGCAGCATCACACTTACATGCTTTCATGTGTGGTGATGAAAGTGTGTTGGACCTTGTTCCAACTTTCCTGAATATCGTGGGAATTCTGGATGAAGGATATGTTCTCATCCTGCATCTCCATGAAAGCAGTCAGCAGTTGTTCGGGATCAGTGAAATACAGCTCAGGCTCCTGGAGTGGAAAACGTGATGAGTTCTTTTCCTCCTCTAGCTTCTTCTCCATGGAACTGCATGGAAGTTGGTCTGCACCAGCTCTGGCTGTTCAAACACCCTTCCATCTAGACAGGTCCGTGTTTGTCCATGTACAAACATCCCCCACCTTCCTGCCACGTGTGTAGCTTTACTCTGCCTCAGTAGCTCACCCCCAAAACAAATTGCATTTTGGGGTGCAAACATCTGGGAGTGGGAAAGCTTCAATTTCAGACATAAACCAGTAACTGCACTAATTTAAAAATCTTCCATTATATGATGTCATATCTCTTTGGAGGATGGTAAGCTTAGAGAGGATGGCAGGTTTTTGGAAAGTGAAGGAGGAAAGTTAAACTAAGGTATTTATAACACATGTTGCCAAAACGTGAACATTTATGAATGTATAAACATAATTTGTAACTACAGTAACTTCTCAATACCATAATTAATGGTTAGAAGGTGAAGGATATTAGTAACCCTGATAAATGACACAGGACAAATAGAAAATGTAAATATTTCAACATAAAACTTCTGACCTCATCTTCGTCCGAACTGATTTCACTTTCTGCATCCTCCAATGAACTTCTGAAAAAGCATTTTGTGTATTAGGCCCTTGGAGAAATGACAACTCTGAGGAGACCTCACTAGTGGCATATGAACATTGTTATTCACTGTTGTTGTTTGCTCCTGGACAGTTCTTTGCATGTTCCCACCTTTGCCTCCCTGTGGCTGTGGGATATTTGGGGCTCAGTAAGGTCTAGGGATCACACAAACAGGCAGCATGGGAGCTACTTTTATCCATGAGCTGCCTTTTGTGCTGCTCCAGGCTGTGCTGGCCAGAGGGGCTGGGACATGACACATGAACCTGAACTGAGAGTGTTGATCCAAATGCCTTTAAACTCACTAGGAGTCTTTATTTAATGCTTCTTCCTGTGCACAAGAGCTGGAAGAGGGGGAAGAGGTGCCTGGTTGCTGTTGGCAGCACGGTCTGCTCATCACCTTCACTTGTGCCTGCCACATTGTGCCATGAAGTGGTTAAAAACCTCCATTTGCATCATCTTAGTGCCAGCCCCGATTGAGGCAGGCTCTCAGCAGAGGTTTTGAGGACAGAGCTCAGCTGGAGCAGCACATAGGTACTGCCTTGCACACCTGACAGCTTTCTGCTGGTATTTTGATTTGTTCCAAGAAGCCCCAGATCTCAGTGTGATCTCAGACAGCAGCAAAGATGAGCAGTAGGATTCCCCTCTGCTGACTCCCAGTCAGCTGAGTGCTCTCTGCAGTACTTAAGTCTGTTGTTTGCTTTGTCTGGTACTTACAGTTCTCTTGATAAAAGAGGCTTCAGGAAGTTTTTGAGCTGTGGCCTGATATCATGTGACCTGAAATCCAAACCTTCTGCAAACAGCAGGGAACTTGGCACATCTGTAAAAGTGATGCTGTGGGCAGTGTTTGTCCTGGCTGGCACACCCTGCTCTGGAGACAAGAGGAGGTGTCCACTTAGAGCCTGGGGCTGTCCCGGGGAGGAGCAGCAGCGCTTTCCTGGCACTCACCCTGCTCTGCAGTGGGGGGAGGCTGGGCACTTCCTTCATTGACTCTGGCTTCTGTTTTCATATCCTTTTCCTTTTTTTGCCTTTTTCCGTGTTTCTCCTGCCACTCTTTTGGTGACAGCTGATAGAGGATGTCCCTGTACATCTTGTACTCCTGCAGAGTGTCCTCCAATCTGGAGATGTCACTGGGTTGAGGGAAGTGGACAAAGTTTGTGAGCAGGGAGGGAAGCTCCTGTTTGAACAGGTTCTTTCTCACTCTTGATAACTGAGTTTCACCCAGAGAAGGGGAGAGAGGGCACATGTTTTCATGGGCATGCAAAGAAAAATGGGAACCTGCCCTCTGTGCTCTCTGTGGTTCTTCATGTGGAAACTGCCTGGTCACATCTCTGGCCAGACCCTTGTTATGGTACTGAGCTTGCTAATTTTGGAGTTTTTACTTAAAAAGGAATAAGAAATTTTTCCAGCTCAACTCATAATGGTAATTATAGTTATTTATTTTAGTTATTTCTTATATCTATGTCTTTCCCCAGCTCCCCATTAAAATTCATTACTTAGTTTTGTTTGGTTCTTAATCTGATGCTAGGCATTTAATTTTGGTTTTAGAATATTTATACTTTTAAAAAATGTAATTTAAAAACTAGATGAGTTCTTTTAGAAACAAAACCAGCATCTGAAAAACAAAAGCCAAAACATTTTGACTCTTACAATAGAACATTTTTAGAAATCTATCCCCTGGAACAACTGTGAAGGTATAGCACTGTAGGGGCTGTTAAAGGCCAGAGAGGAATTATGAGCAACCTTACCTTTGGACTTTTTTTATTTGGGAGGTGATTGCCCGTATCTCTGTTATTTTCTTTGTCTTTGCTGAGGTTTCTCTTTTGGCCCTAGGAAAGGATGCAGAAACATAAGCCATGAAACACTTTAGCAATGAGCAGTGAATTGAGGTGCCTGTGAAACAGCAAAAAAAATGTGATATGAGCAGTAGAAATCTGTGTTATAGATGTATCCCAGGTGGTGCTTGGCTCCTGCCTGGAGACCCTCTTGGCAAAGTATGGCATCCCAGGTTTGGCTGCTGCTGAGCATCAGTTGCTGCTCTGCCCTTGTGATGCCTGTAAAGGGCCAAAGTGCTCAGTTTGCTTCACTGAGAGGACTGCTCCTGCTGTGAGGGGTTGGGCAGAGGCATCTCCCTCCAGCCACGGTGTTGTAAGAAGGGTGGAGGTGGTGGGGTTCCTTGCTGCTGCCAGATCAAGGGCTTCTGCAGTGAGGGTATTCCCTGGCTGTTGTTCTCTTCCTGTCTCTTATCGAATGTGTGGGGAGAAAGTGGTACCAGGACTGTAACTCTGGGAAAGTCAGTGTTTTGTAGCCAAAACCCTGCAGGGAGGCCAATCAGAAAATCTCCTGTGTCCAGAATGAAATAGCACATGGGTGGTTCCTTCAACATTCCTTACATTCTCAGTGCTTCAACAGACTTATTATGGTTCTCCTTCAGGAACTCATCAAACATGGCAGCATCCTTCTCCATCCTTCTCTCAGCCTTTTCCAGTTTTTTTTCCTCGTTCCTTGCTATGTTCTCCATCTTTTCAATCTCCCCTCGCTTTACTGAAATGGCATACTGAAACAAACCCCAAAGGCAACACAGTCACATCAGCTGGTTGGTTTTAAAAGTACATTGGTTTAGCTTTGTTCTTGGTTACCCTGTTACCTGAGAGCTGTGGGCAGAGAGGGTAAGGATTTCAAACCAAGGTGTGTGACTTAGTGCAAACCAGGTACACTGGGGCCTGGAGTTATTTCAGAAGGAACATAACAAATGGGCAGTGAAACTAAAGACAGAATCCAGAAGTCCCAGCACTACATTAACTCCTGGATGACAAAGATTGATTCAGTTGTGTTACAGCACAATAATAGAGGTGACTAAGGGGGATATTCCAGCATGGTTATTCAATTCCCTTATTATCAGTTCACAATGGCTCCCAGCTACAATTTATGTGTAGGACAGCAGGAGCCAAAAGGTCAGTGTAACAATGCATCTCACAAATAGAACAGTTGCACGGTGGCTACTGAATGATGGGAATGACCTACATTCCTTTAGTTCTTGGCTGGGGGTTGCTGAGTGTCTGTGACACAGGACTTGGACAGCCAGTTCATGAGATCTGGTGTGTGCCACCTTGGAAGGATCCCTAGGCAGTGGATCTCGGGGGAATAAACATCAAAACATAACAACACAGGGAAGAGTAACTAAATGAACAGAAAGTAAAATGATAGAAGTCAAATACCTCAAGAAAAAAAATCTCTTTTCTGTCCTTCATGTAGTCATAGAAGGTCTCCCTTTCTAATGCGTAATCTGAAATTAGAACATAAAGTTGCTTAGACTAGAGGGGGGGAAATATGGCCAAGGCAAAACACAGTGAATATGTAGGCAGCCATGAGCATGGATCTTACTATACTGGTTATTGTATTACAGTTATAACCTTGTTTAATTTCAGTTTTGTATGGGTTTTCATGGAGTGAAACCAGGTGGAATGGAGTGGAGAATCTGGTCCTTGTCCTGTAGACATTAATGGCAAATCTACTCCTCATGTCAGAGGCAGAAAATTTAGGCCTGTATCCACTAAAATCCAGCTTTAGTTTGGCTTAATAGAAATGTTTCTGTGACACAAGGTCCTGCAACCCCTCAGCTGACTCCCAGCTGCTGCTGGGCTGGTGCAACCCAGGCTGCTGAGGAGGGGGTGGCCCTTGCTCTGTCTGTAAATGCCTGAGGTGGAGATGGCTCAGCCACAAGGAGCTTGGCAAAGATACAGCACAGAACTATCTGTCTGCATGACCTCACCAAAGTCAGCCAGAGCCAGTTGCTCCTCCCATGCCCTCTCTGGCCTTTGCTCCAGGCTGTCACCCAGCTGAGCAGCACCCCTGCAAAGTCAGTGCCTGTTCTGCACCTTTTTGCATGGCTAACTTCCGTGAAAGCATCTCCTGAAGAATTTTCAGTCTCTCTTCACATGTTGCCTGTTTTCTGTTCTCCTCCTCTTCCTCCTTTTTCAAAGCTTTCCTCAGCCCACTTTTTGCCTTCATTTTAGTGGAGTAAGTAGTTTTCTCATGGACTTTCATGATCTTCATCCTTTCACGTTCCTGTGAGGAGTCAGATATGTGGACAGTTTGATTGTGTGCTTTGTTTGTTGTGATTTTCAAAGACATGAGTAAGTTATTGACAGCCTAGAAATTTGCAGACTGCTGATACCCTGCTGATGCATGTTTGCCTGGTTTATCTGACTAATCCCAGTAATATTCTCTCCTGAGGCAAATGAAACACTAAATTTCTTAGCACTTGTTCTCATTAGTTTGTTGATTTGTATTCTACATCCATCCACCAGCTGTGCCAGTTTGTACCCACTCAGTGTCGTCATTTTTCCTTCCTGGATTATTCCTGTGAGTCAATGGAAATTTTCTGCGATTCATCCTTTGAGTCTCCCAGTTGAAGGGAACAACAGGACAGCCCTCACTTAACCAACTCAGTCCAGCTTTCACAAAGACATTTAAACCATCAAGTTCAGATTGAGAGGATCTACTCAAACCCCCTCCAGAGCTTTCTGGAGGGTAAGAGGTGTTCCTGCTCAGTGCTTTCATATGGGCTGAAGTGTAATTCATTGTTGTCTGCACAGTTTGGGTGTGGCTTATGCTGAGGACATCACTCAGCAGACATCCTTAGTGCACTGCTTCCTAAGCTCTTCCCCATAATCCTATAGTGACCTTCAACCCAAGCAAAAACCAGACTGTAATAGTCAGCAGTGTGAGGTGAGGAGGCCTTGCTTAAGCTTGCTTGGAGCCCTCTCAATGTGCTTTAGAGACAAAGACCTCTTGCTTCCTTCCATGCTATGCCAGGTTGTGCAACCCCGTGCAACACCCTGACCTGTCAGAGATCACAGAATCACAGAATGATTTGGGTTGGCAGGGACCTTAAAGATCATTTAGTTCCAATCTCCTGCCATGGGCAGGGACACCTTTCACTAGCCCAGGCTGCTCCAAGGCCTTTCCAACCTGGCCTTGGACACTTCCAGGGCAGCCACAGCTTCTCTGGGCAACCTGTGCCAGTGCTTCACCACCCTCACAGTAAAGAATTTCTTCCTAATATCTAACTGAAATCTCTCCTCTTTTACTTTGAAGCCATTCCACCTTGTTCTATCACTATCTGCTTGTGTAAAAAGTTGCTTTTCTTTTTTTTATAAGCACCCTTTAAGTAGTGAAAGGCTGCAATCAGGTCTCCCTGGAGTGTTCTCTTCTTCAGCCGAACATTCCCAGCTTTCTCATGGATCTCTCATGAGCTAAATTTTGGCATTCTCTTAGTTGGGTGCCTGCCTCAGGAACTGCTTGTTATACACAGTGGGCTAAAGCATGTGTACGTACTGCCTTTGCCTTTTTTATTTCCTTGTCTCTTATTGAGAAGAGGTCACTGTCTGGTGGGACCTTAAATGGATTTTTCATTGGGTTTTCGTCATCCTCTTCTGCACTTTCTGAAAAGGAAAAAAAAAAAAAAAAGGATGGGGATGTAGAAGATGTGAAGCAGAATATCTGGAGCCAGTGCAAAGGCAGTGGGGTGTGTCACACCTGGAGGGGGGGCAGTGCTCCCAGCTGCAGATGTCTAACAATGCTGGATCAAGAGCAGGGAGCTGGACAGGGCTCATAAGAAGCCAGTGATATAACTGAGACCTCTGTGTGGTTTATGTCACTTGACCATATCTGATGGTCAACAACAGGATTTCAGACAGGAATTTTGCTAAGTCTGGAGCTCTTTTACCCATCTCATCTGTTTATAGGCAGAAGAAGCTGACTTCAGGTCTCTCCTTTGACCTGACAAGGAAAAGTTGCCAGAGCATTGTGTCCTTACCTGACAGTGCAAGGTGAGTTTCCATTTCAGGGTTGGAAGAGGGACTTGTAGATGTTGATGCTGTATATGAAGATGGTGTCTTTGACCCTGGCCCAAAGAAAACCATAAACAAATTGGTCAGCTGGGATCTGCCGGTAACTGATGTGGCAACTTTTACAGCAGTGATAGGCCTAGGGGCTTTCTGCATCTTAACCACTGAGCCTTTAATGTCTGTAGAAATTAACAAAAAGCTTCACTAAACTGGAAAACATATATGTTCTACCTCCAAAAGGAGATGTTAATCCCTGTGAAAGCTGTGTAAAACACAGCCCTCCTTACATGCAAACTCAGGGGTAAAGCAGCAACAAATTTGGAGATAACAAGCAACCCAAATCCCTTGTCTCTTTTTCCACCCCGTCACCAGTTCTGATCCACACCCATGCTTTTTCATCCTCCTGTCACTAGTTCACAAGCTATATTTTTACTCCCTAAAGCTCTTCCCAGTAATTGCTTCAGCATTGTGGATTTCTTGCAAGATGACTGAATGATTGTTGGACAGCACAGATACACTGTACAGAACTCTGTTGTGTTTCATTTTAGGTTGGCAAACTATTGAAGGTTAGGTTTTTGTTTCTCTGACTCCAATCTCTTTTTGTAGTTTTTGCAATGGATCCTAAGGGAAAAGGCATAATTGGAATGATCTCACTTACAAAGAACAGATAGACCATTGTTCAAGTTATCCTTTAATCACCAAAGGCAGCAAGCTGGGCTCAGTGAGGTATTAGTTCAATTGATGCAATTCTTCTGCTGGCACCATTCCTGATCTGCACTGCTATAAGATACTGTAGAAAATATCCTCTTCTGCTTGCACTAGTTTTAAGGCTATTTCAGACCATCAGTTTTTGCTCTGAACAGCCTCCAGTTTTTGTGTATTTTGAGCTAAACTCATCTGGCCTAATTTCCATGTCCGTCCTTGGTGCTTTGTGTTTCCTATTGGCTGTGTTCCTGCAGCTGCCCAATTAGTATCTTATTCTTTGGAGGTGTCAAACTTTCACTGCTGATGAGACACAGAGGCTGAGATAGAATTTAGGCTGTTTGAATATATCCCAAATGTTTTCTCTTTCCTTTTCAGTTCTTCAAGTACCTTTTACCAAAAGTCTCCTTGACTGTTAACTTGGATTTCAAGCCTCTCTGAACTGTGCTCAATGCAAGGGGATGTTTTTCTCTAGGGGTCTCTCATCTGTGTCCTGGAACAACATCACCCCTACTGCTGATGTGAGTTTTGGAGACAGCCCCATCAGGGCAGGGGGTGGGAAGGCAGTTGAATGCCTGAAGTGTTCAGTTGAATACAGTTTGTGAAACCTGCAGAGCAGTTGCAGAAAACACCTGGAGCTTCAGCCCTCAGTGCACACCCTGATTTCTGTAATCTAAACCGCTTCTCATAAGAATGTCCTTGTTCCTGTGGTTGATTTAAATTCCTCCTACAGGCAATGAGAGTGAAAAGCAGGGCTAGGCAGAGGATACTGGCATATGGAAAACAATTACCAGTGCAAGTCTCAGAGATAAAAAGTGCTTTATAATATAATTTTAGCTAAGTATAGGAAACTGTATCTATTATTAACTTATAAATATTCATTTTATTAAGTTTTTTTTTTCGTTTGAGGTTGCTGGGGTTTTTTAATAGGTTGTTTGCACATCACTTTGGAAATAATGCCAAAAGCTACAGAAGCACTTGCTCTGCTAATTATAATTATTAAGCTCAATAATGCAAATTTAAAAATGCTTCATTGCTAGAATCATTCGGCATATATTTGGCATATATTTCACTGCCTCTGACATTATGTTCCAGTAGGTACATACTAGTAGTGTGTGAATCAATAGGTAAGGCATTCATGGCTTTAAATCACTGAAACCTTTATTCATGCTTTCCCCTAGCATCAAGCTGCCGTGCAAAAGGAAAAAAAATGCAGACAGTTCTAAAAAATAGTGCAATAAATCTATCCACCGTGTTCCCAGAGCAGACGGAGCGATGCCACCCAGCTGTGGCATCTGCCACACATCTGTCCCTGGCAGAGGTCTGGGTACAGCCCCGCTCCCTCGGAGAGGATGCCCGTGATTCCCCTGGGGCCACACGGCGGCACCTCCGCCTGTCCCAGCGGGATCTGCTGTCCCAGACAGAGCAGAAGCGCCCTGTGCCCGGGGGGTCGGTGTCTCACCCACAGCGCGGCTCCTGCGGGCTCTCTCGCCGGGATGCGGGGATGCGGCGCCGGGAGCGGGAGCAGGACCGGGAGAGGGACCGGGGCAGGAGCAGGAGCAGGAGCAGGACCGGGAGAGGGACCGGGGCAGGAGCAGGAGCAGGAGCAGGACCGGGAGAGGGACCGGGGCAGGAGCAGGAGCAGGAGCAGGAGCAGGAGCAGGAGCAGGACCGGGGCAGGAGCAGGAGCAGGAGCAGGAGCAGGAGCAGGAGCAGGAGCAGGAGCAGGAGCAGGAGCAGGAGCAGGAGCAGGAGCAGGCCGGGCTGTGTTTGCGCTGCCATGGAAACAAACCCCGTTGCCGGGCGAGCACGGAACCCCCGGGCGGCTCGGCGGGGAGGGACCCCGGGCTCAGCCAGTCCCGGGGACACCTTCCCCTCGCCCAGGCGTCCCGAGCAGCTGCTTGCCGAGGTTCAAATGAGATGCTGCTTTGAACGTCCTTCAAAAGGGAAGAAAACTGCTCTAGAGTGAGAGGTGTCCCTGCCTTGCTGGGTTCTCTGTTCATTATTTCAGTCCCCATGGCCCGGGAATTGGGTATTTAACCCCACGCCTGCGAGCAGAGGGTTGAGGAAACGGGAGCTGGAGCCCCTGGTTGTGGAATGGCCATGATTTATAATTTCCTACGTTCTGCCTTGGTCTTTCTGCTTGTAAGGTGTGGGCAGTCACAGTTTGGGGACTACATGTGGTATGGGTGAACAAACTGCCCTTTAGTGGAGGTTCCACAAGTCAATAATGCTATAGAACCCCAAAAATTACCTCCTGAAATACCATGTAATTCTAAAGATGATTTGATAAAATATCAGTTGAAAAAAAAAGTAATGCATTTTCATAGAGGAAAAGATCCTTAAATCCCCTTATGTACCCTTTCCTTTTTCTGAGAAGACCATATTGGTTCCAAATGGATCATGCTCTTCTTTAGACCCTTTAGAATATCTATTAATACAATTTCAGCTTTCAGAAATGGCAGTTTCTTTCATTTACTGATAGATTTCCAAACAGCTTTCTCTGTCTGAATAACTCATGCAATAAATAGCATGAATTTCTGTAAGTGCAAACTCCCATTTGATTGTTATAATTCTGTTCTGTAATTGCTGATTATCAAGAGACTGGATTCAGGCAACAGAAGAAAAATGCTTATACAGAAAGAAATTTTTCTTTATTCTGCACATGAATGCTTTGATTTTTAGCAGTGATGCAGAAAACCATAGTGCTATCTTTAGCATGTTTTGGGAAATTTCCCAAATGTATTGAGGAGTATGTCTAAAAAATGACGCTATAGAATAATTTCTATTCCCCCAAAAAATTATTCAGGAGTAAATTACACTAAAGATGCATTTTTCTAGAGGCATAATATGAAATGGTCTTTGTTCAGAAATACCAGTTTGTAACAGAATTGTGACTTTGCCGCAGTGGAAACATCACAGAAATAGCAGAAACTGAAGACATTTGAACAGCTCTGGCTCTGTCTGGCATAATCTCTATATCAATGAATTAAACATTTGTATATCCACTGGTCTGTTCTGAACTATCCTCGCTAACCACTTATTTCCCAGAAGCGAACAGGGGTTATTTAAAACCAGAGGTGTATTTTGTGAATTCTTGGAAATGTGCAAGCTCTTCATAGCTTGGGTTCATTATTTGTGTCCCACACATGCCATGAGCCACTTAGGATTTGCATTTCCTTGAGGGCAAAGAAGTTTTAAGGCCAGAAGGACATCTGGGGTCTATTCTTAGCCACCATTAACTTGGTTAATGAATGGAATAAATAGCATGTGCAACATCATGGGAAAAATCTGCCTGCTGGCACAGGCTGTGCAGCTGACCAGGCCTGCAGCTCCTTGGGGGTCAGGGCGCTTCAGGGCACCTCAGTTTTTGGGATTATTAAATGTTTGGACAGTGCTTCCTCAGTGCCCAGGCAGTTGGTAAGAATGACAGGTGGCTGCTTATGATTCCAACAGATTGTCTGAGATTTGGGGAATTGTGATTTTGTTAGGACACAGGATTGGGATTTCAGGATATTGTAATTTCTTTGCTCCCTTCATTTTTTTCCTGGAGGGGTTACTTGTCTTCTCCATTCAGTCACCCTGTTGGCAGACAGGGATGTTGCTCTGTTCCACAGAGGTGCTGAGAGGGTTAATTAGTGTTGCCAGAACATTTTGAAATGGCTGGTTGAGAAACACTGACAGAGATGAAAGCTAAGTATCTAGATAAAGACATATTCCTTTGTAGTCTTATCAGGAGGGGAAATTCCCTGTGTACCCAGGATGCTGCACAGGTCACTGAGCATCTCCCCATTGCCTGGACTCTTCCCCAGGGGACTCACTTATTCCAGTATTCCAGTTTGGTTTCTGCAATGTGAGCCTCAGTACGTGCCACGCAGAGAGAGCAGCCTGGCAGCAGACAGCAAACACCGTGGAAATACCAAAGGGATTGGGGGCTTTTTCTTTCTCTGGAGCTCTTGTTCTGCTCTTTTCCAGAGAGTTGTGTGGCTGCAGAACGTGGAGCATCCCAGAAGGAAGAAGGGGAAATTGGAGCCTATTCCCCTGGTTAGAGACAAGGAAGGAGGAGGTATCCTCGAGTGAGTGCACACAAGACACCACCTACAAGAGGTCTGTGGAAGGCAGTGCAGGCAGCTCTCTGCTTTAGTGTGGTCTCTGGTGAGCTGTCAGCAGAGGGTTTTTGCTGGTGAGTCTCTTTGGGACACTGTTCTCCTGCCTTTCTCTCTTTGGGACACTTCTCTCCTGCCTGTAGTGAAGCAAATGGTTCTGGAGATCCCATAAGGAATATATGGCTGCTTTCATGCTTCTTTCCATTTCTGTGCAGGCCGAGCTTGAGGGAGAGGCTGAAAGTGAGAAAGTGACCATGTTCTCCTCCATTTGTACTTTATTCACAGTGTAAAACCCTGCATCAGCACCACAGCTCAATGAGAGATGCCAAAAGAAACAGTCCTGGAGGCCACATCCATCCCATCTGATCCCAGCAGGTCTCGGTTTCCCCCTGTGGATCCCCTCCCTTCCCAGCACCAGAGCACGGTGAGGGCTGCAATGGCACAGCAAATCCAGGGCCTCTCAACTGCAACAGGATGTCTCCTGTCTCCTTAGGTCACAGGACACAGGGAAGCACTGTCCTGATGGAAAAAAGGATTACTATGGCTTGGGGTGGAGCCATCCCAAAGCAGAGCAGCAGCTATGGCAGAGCATAAAGCAGGAGACCCCCGGGAACAGCAAAGCAGTGGTACCTGAGCTGTGGCCCCGGGGGCTTCAACACTGGTACTGCTGTTTACCCCCTGCTCGTTCCAGCTGAAGCTTACTTGCAGGAAGGATTTTGTCTCTATGGAAAATTCTCCAGCTGGAAAAACGTCCCCGGTCACCTTCGCGTGGCCAGAGCCAGCCACGAGATGGCAGCAGCCTTGTGCTGCCGGGCTGGGGTTTGGCTCTGCCCCCTGCTTCCCACTCTGGCTCCTCCATTCCCCTTTCGCCTTATGGGTGAGGACTCCAGGCATAAGGAGCACCAAGAAACCCTGGTCCATCCTCTGGGTTGAAGGAGAAGTGACCCCAGAGGAAGGCTCTGGACTGTGAGCTCACCTCCGTGCAAAGACGCTGATGGAGCAGAGACCATTCAGGTCCTGCCTCCCGATCCCCAGTCCCCACTGTGTACATGGGATGTCTCATCCAAAAAAAAAGTGTGGTATTCTTTTAACAGCTCAGATTTCAATCTAATGGATCAAAAGTGCTGAAATTTCTGAAGGGCCACATGGAAATCACAAGACAGTCCCTGTCATCCTTCCCTTCTCTGTGGGTGTTCAGGGGTGCTGTGTGAGGGCTTGGACAACGAGCAGCAGGTGCTCAGTGATTTGTGTTTCACACTCGTTCCTGCTGAGGATGCAGGCTCCTTCCTGCTGAAAACGTCCTGCAGTCTTCAGCCTGGGATCCTGGCCAGAGCTGGGACAGTTTCTTTTGCAATGCAAAGCTTATTCTGCTGAGACATCTGCACACAGAGAAGGTGTGTGCTTTGCTCTGGCTCTCAGCTAAGGCAGCCAAGGCCATGGAGAGCTGGTTGGGCTCCTGACATGGCTCAGGCAGTGGGGGACTGCTTGGTGGTGCTGCAGCAGAGCTGGTGCAGAGGCAGTGGAAGGTGGAAGAATCTCAGAACAATACCATTGGGGAGGCACCTCTGGAGGTCTCCAGTCCAGCCTCCTGCTCAAAGCAGGGATAACTTCCAAGTCACATCAGGCTGCTCAAGGCCTTGCCCAGCTCTTTGGAAAATCTGTCAGGATGGAGATTTCTCAAAGTCTCTGGACAATGGAGACCGAGATCTGGGAGAGTGAGCCTGGGTTCAGTGGGGTGGCCCCACTGGTTTGCTCTGGTAAGGCTATAAATAAATGATATGGTTGCAATTTCAAGGTCAGTTCTTAATGACCACTTAGACCTGGTCCCCAAATGAAAACTGTAACGAGTTCCAGACTTCCCTTAGAGCTCAGTACTTTCGGGAACTAGAGATTGCATTTGGCCCATTGTAAAGAGAGCGTCAAAGCTGCAGCCAAGAAGACTTTCCTAAGCTGGACTATAAATCCACACTATTTTCAGGGACAAATGACCCAGGAACTTAAGACTGAAACTTCATGATTTTGCATTAAGCTCTTGAGGCAGAGTTCCAGCCTTTTTCCTGGCCTTTGCTTTGTGGCAAAACTTCAGCTGCTGTGACTGCATGGGAACTGATCCAGCTGAAAAATACCCTGCCCGAGGAAAAGATCCTTTCTTATCATGACCACTGTGATGGCCTGAGGAAGAGGGACACATGGGCTGGGGGAAGGTGGAATTGCCCCCTTCAGTGACAGCCTCGGCTTTGATAGGAAGATAATGAAACTGCAGCTGGTAGAAAGGGCTGATCCTGCAAGTCCTGCACACAAATTTCCTTCAACAGGGGCTTATGGAGTAGAGCAAAAAGGATTAAGAGAGCAAAGTTATGGGTTGAGCTGCAAAAGGAAGCACATGCCTCACAGCTCCAAGCTCTTTCTGCTCATGTGGAATGGATTAAAGATAAAAACAACCCTGTTATGCGCTTTGCTCCTGAGCTGCTTCGATCCTGTCTATCTTCTTCTCCAGAGACGCTTGTACAGGAACTATTATCTGTAACTCAAAACTGTGGCTCATATTCCCAGGGTAGCTCATGGGATCCACTTCCCCTTGCCAGAGAATGAGGCATCACTGGGTACCAGCTGCAGGGGTTCAGCAATGTTCAGTGCCAGCCTTGCTGATTTCTTGCAGGATCTGTATTTTGAGTGTGGAATACTGGGGCACATAGAAACAAAGTGATTCTGCTGATGCTGGGCAGTGGATCTCCAGTGGGACAAGCACCAAATCCACATTTTATGTCTGTTTAGCTGAATCATGGGCAGCACAAACACACTCCTCATGCAACAACAGCTTTATTACTCAGAAATACCTAGAAATTCCAGATCCCGTTCCTATTCTTTTGCCTGCACCTGTGTGAATGACCGCTGTTCTCCCCACCAGGATGTCAGCAGATCCTGTAGCTTGTTTTCCACTGAAATGTCTCCTCTTAGGTAAATATTACATCTGTGGTTGCTTTGCCAGTGGCTTTCCTACCTGGAGTTTGTACAACAGGTCAATGCCCTGCTTGGAGATAAGAGGGATACTTGCTGCCAGTGCTGTTTGCTGCTGTGAAATGCCACCTTGCTCTTCCCTCATCAGCTTCTTCTCCACAGGTTTTTGAATGTTAAGTCCTGGAGGTTTTTGCAAATTGAGGGAAATGTAAGACTCGATGTCGAATGTTTGGACGGAGCAGAAGGACTTGTTTATTGCAACAGCCGTGACTTGTAAATTATTCATCTGTGTGTAATTGAAATACTTGGATCCTCAGAGGTCATGTTACAAAGAGTGAGGTGCAGGATCAGTGAGCTTCCAGCAAAACAGGAAGGTTGGCAGGTCCTGCAGAAGCCTTCTCCATCCATCTGCCTCTGCTCTGTGGCAGTGCCTTTTTGCAGAAGAAAACTGGGTTTCCAATAAGCGAAGCAATGTACAAACGCATGTCTGGGAGGGGGAGAGAATGTTGGTAAAGTATCTTCCTCTGTCAGTTTTCCCTCCAGTGGGAAACACAGATTTGAAGCCTGTTCCAGTGAAACATCTCCACGGTCTGAGGGCACAGCCCGAGTGTCAGCACACAATGGGCTCTGGCCTCTGTGAAGTGAAGAACACACTTCCAAGGACCAAGAGGGACTAGAATAGCTGGCTAAACAGAATAGAAGCTAATACAGTTCCACTCAACAGTCCTGTCTCCGGACAACACCAAGCTTCAACTAATTAAAAAGAGCAGATGCTAGCTGGAACATTAACAGGAACAGCTATCATCTTTTCTCTCTGCTTAAATCTGTATTCTATCTCTCACAGCAGATTAGAAGAGAGAGAAAGAGTTAAACCTCCAGGTTGTTTATTATTTTGTTAGGCACAGCATATCCTTAGAAGAGAGCATAATGAAACTTCTATGAATAGGTTTGCATCCAGGTTTTTTCAGGTGAAAACAATTCTCTGTCTAATAATACAGAACCATCATCACCAACAGCACTCTCCACCCTTCCCTCTCACTGTTGTTGTCAGTAAAGTGATCTTGCTCAGCTTTCAGAGGCCTTGTAGCCATGCTGGGCACAAGGCCAGCTGTTCTTCCCCATATGTATTGTATTAAATGGACACCTCTTCATTAACCTGGGCTCATTTGTTCCCCTCAGCCTGTATTCCTTCTCATTAGACTTGATGTATGATCAAGAAAAGAAAGTGCAAAGACTCAGCTGATATCTGATATGCTTATAAATAGCTTTTCTGCCCTGCTGCAGTTCTGCAGCCATCCCAACAGAGCGAGCACTTGGTGTATCACACTCTTCCTGGAACTGGGATGCTATCAAAGATTTCCCTCTAAAGCATCCAAATTTGGACTCTGCTAGAAGCTGGGTGCTTGGCTGCAGGCACCACTGGTCTGTTCCAGATGGACTGGTCTTGTCCTAATCTCCAGTTCTTAGGAGATCAGGCAAAGGCATTGTTCAAGCAATGAGGCTCTTCTGCTGCTCCCTGCCCTCCCTGCTTCAGTCCCCTGTAACAGGCAGAGACTGCCCCAGCACAGTGACAAGCCCTGGACCTTTCCTACCACTTTGCTCACACTCTACCCCCAGGCTCCTGTTACTCCCTTCATTCCCTCAGTTGCCTCCCTCTCCCTCAGGGCTGGACCCTGTCTCCTCACTGGGCTCACCAAGTCCATCACAGCTCTGGCAAGCCTTGTTGAGATGTGTCCTGTGACTCTTTCCTGAGTACCAGCACTCCCAACCAAATGCAACATGCTCTGCCTTCCAGTGCATGAAGAACCTATGCCCTAAGCCTTTTTTCTTCTGCTGACCTCCTTGAGTAATAACTGTTGCCATTTCCCACATCTTACTTGCACTGAATGAGCCTTGAATTCAGCTTCCAAAGGGATTGCTAGGGAGAGATGGATTTAGGCAGGAGATCTGCAGAGGATTATGGGGCTGATTGAGATACTAAAGATTATGCCTGACTCATTTTCTTGCAGGTCTGATGAAAGAAGTGAGTCAGATCCCTCCAACACAGTTTGACCTGACAGATGCAGCCAGCTCAGCAGCAGCGTGAGCCGCTCACGATGTTTTGTAAGTGGAATAAAGTTCATTTAAGACAGCAGGCCTGTATCTGCTGTTAACTCAAAGGCCTCTCACCTGAAAACAACCTGCAGATCGCTTACCCCATCACTGCTCACAGGTGGAATTAGCTCCTGAGAGCCACTCTTGGTGGAGGAGGTGGGTATGTCTGAGAGGTGATCCCCTTTCCCAAGATCTTTTTCCTGGGATGTTGACTTCAATCCACTTGAAATACCCACATCCCCTTTTTGGATAGCCAGGACCCTGCCCAAAAAAATGCTCTCCTGCCTTCTGGGCTGTCTCTCTCTGCAATGCTGCCAATATTGGTTGTAATGGAACTGCTTTTTTTTGGTTACTTTCTCTTCCTGGGTGGGAATGCTGTCATTACTAAGTGACACCTGTTTCCCATGTGTCTCTTCAGCCTGTAGGATATATGTTCTTTCCCCCTAGCTCAGCTGCAGGCAGGCATCTCCTGGGGCCAGTGGCTTGGGTAAGTAGCTCCTTCTGACTCAGTTCTCATTGTGCTGAGCTCTCAGTGCCTGTCTGCCTTGTGGATGTATCTTGTTGACTACTGACAGTCACAGGTGAATGGCTCACACACTGACTGATGGCTGATTTTTAGACATGTAGGGGTTAGGAGATGAAGTGGGAACTTGCTTCCTGGTATTTCCCTTCCATGTTCTGTCAGCTTCTCCCCCTCCCAGCACCCACCCCAATTTCACTGCCCTCCGAGTCTCTCCTGTGCTTTGCTGCCTGTCCTGTTTTCCTTCTCAGGCAGGCTCTGTTTCAGACTGCCTGTTTTCTTCCAACATGAGACAAACTCCCACCACAGCCTGTGTCCCTGCAGCCCATCCCCACTCCTGCAGGGCTGCCCCCTGTGTTGGGTACAGCTCTGCCCTGGGGTGCCCCAGAGCTGTGTTTGCAGCTGAGCTGTCTGGGGAGAGCGTGAGCATTGCTGCATTTGGGCAGAGGGCAGGTTCATGATTGCTCCTTGAGTCGTCCTTTGTGGCTGCTACTTCTCCCTGTATGCCCCAGAGATGTAAGGTGTGTCCCGAGCCCAGACTTCCCCTGTGGAAAACGGGGGCAGTGGCTCTCAGAGCCTCCTTTGGGAGTTTCTTTGGGGCTTGGCAGCAATCTCACCTGGCTTAATGCAGACTTGTGCCAGGTTAAGCCATTACCCTTGAAAGCCTTCTCTGTTCTTGTTCAAATGCAGCTTCTAAATTAGAAACCTTACCACCTGCATATGACATGAGCAGGGATTTTGCAATATTGGGAGGCTGAGTCAGGCATGGAGACAAGAGCCATTCCTGCTGCTGAAAGGCTTGGATGCATTCAGGTGCCCACTGCAATATTTCCCTCCTTACCCCATCTCCCCAGGGGTTGTGCAAGATTGGCAAACCTGCTCAGCCCAGCATGAGAGGAGCAGCTCTGGGGGGCCGTGGGCACTGGCTGACTCAGCAGGGACTCTGCTCTCTGCCTGCTCGTGGCTTTTTCCCCTGTCAGCAGCAGCATGTCCAAGGCAAATTACCTGGGTTTGTAACAGTTTTGGTTCCAGCTGAGATTGGCAACTTCTGTCTTACTGCCAACCTTTTTGATAGAGCAGCAGGACACCATCTAGGTATGGAAAACAGGCTAAAAATGGTTGCCATGCTGTACCCTCTCCAGTGGCCTGCCAGGTGTGTGGTTACATTTACTGATCCAAATTTCCCTAGACTGTACCCTGAAGGGAAAGCATCTGATTCCTGTCCTTCAGATCCAGCCCCTTTTGCCAGTTCCCACTTTTAAAGCTTCCCTGATAAAATCTGGTGGAGTTTATCCAGGCTGTTCAGCTCACCAGTGGCTGTGAGAAAGGGTCTGAATATAGTGTTTAGATTTCCGTTATTTCGTGTATTTAGTTTCCTGTAGATCTTTCAGTGCTTTCTGAACCTGGCCCATGGCTAAACCATTCTCAAGGGAATAGTTAAAAGACTGTTATTTATTTTCTTGATACTCTTTCTAGCATCTAGTAAATAATTCTCTGCCTTTGACATTGCTAAATGGTGAAACAAGCAGTTCTACCACTACAATACATTTATGTTTTGTTACAGCAGATGTTCCAAACTGAAGGTCTTTTAAGTTGTTCTAAGTTTCCCTGTTTGAATATACAGCATTGCTTTGGGCTAAGCCCAGTGAAATCTCCAGCATCTTGCCTGATTTACCTTCCACTCCCCACACACCCTGTTAGACCTGGGATTTCATGCTCTGCTCATCCTGGGTCACAGCTTGATCTCTTTTCAGGTGGTTAATCCTGCAGCTCCATTAATGTGTGGCTGCTCAAGACAGCCCCTTGAAGCAGCCCACGTGGCTCCTCAGCAGGTCTGTGGGCTTAAAGGCAGCCAAAGAAGGCTTCTGGCAGGTTTTCCTCTTGAAAGTGGGTGTAAGGTTGGAGGAGGCAGCAGTAATTGAGCTGACAAAATTTCTTGTCTCCTGTCTGGGTCTCAGTGGGCTCCAAAAGAGGGTGGAGAAGTGCCAAGTCCTGGGGCTGGCCCTGTCCCACGCAGAGGCTGCCTTCCAGTGTGGCTCAGGAGCCTCAGCTCAAGGTGATTCTTTTCAGCCTTTTTATTCCTTTCTGCACCTCCTGTTCTGGGTTGCTGAAGTTTTTTTGCTGGCTTGTATTTTTATGAGGATTCCTCTCACCCAATGGGCTCTGATAACTGGGCCACCCTCCCATCACTGGTTTCCAGCAAAGCCGTGCCACGGCCGAGTCTCACCCGGGATGTCTGCATTTGGTCTGGCTGCAGCTCCACCAGCAGCTCTGCTCAGACCTTTATGAGAATAGCAGAACTCTCATTCCTTTGCAGAAAAAGCTCCAAATATCTCAATTCTTTGACCCAATTTTGGGCCCAGTGGTCCCTCCATTGCTTGTCTTCGATGTCCTGGACAGAAATGTTGGCCCTCAGTGTCCTCCTTGGAGGTGACATCCCACACCTGGGACCAGCATTGAAACATTTACCCCAGGCAGCCTGGGACTGACCTGGGGCTGTGTTCCTGCCTGTGTCCAGTTCCTTTGGCTGCCTTGGAGCCTTTCTGTGTGCTCCAATTTCTCTTCCTCCCACCAGCTCTGAAAGCATCACCATCCTCTGGCTTCCCCATGGATTTTCCTTTATTCTCCTGTCTGGAGAAGACCTAGACATGTCCATGCAGCCCTGCCAACTGATGAGTCCCTGGGATGTTTGTAGCCTTTATTTCTCTCTACCAAGCCCACGTGTGCTAGGCAGTGCCCAAAATCCAAGGATTATTGAAACCCTCTCTTCTACCCCATGCAAACAGCCCCGTCTGTCAGGACAAACAGGTCTTTTTTCCATCATTTTGCTGCTGCACAGGGATGTCCCCTCTATTTTGAAATACATTTGCCTGGAGGCAAACTATTAAACAGCTTTTTGAGCAGACTTGCAGGAATTTCTTTGCCAAACTCTTGCCGTTTCTACCCACTCTGGGCTGATGCTGATGCTGAGCTGCATTGCTGGAGGCAGGGATATGGCTGATTCCTCAGCAGAGCCTGTTCTGGCATTGCACAACGTGTCTGCAATCTCGGATGGGGACAGATGTCTGAGCCTGATCCCTCTGCAATGACGTCAAAGGCTGCAATAGTGTCCCTCTTCCCGGGGCTGGCAGGGCCTGGCCCCGGGGCTGCCACCTCCTGCAGTGGTATTAATCTGTCACCAAGGGCCAGCACAGGTGGCCCCTGCCACTCTGCACGGCTGAGTGGAGATCTGCTCACACGCCTGGCTCTTCCTTGCAAGTTCCTGCTGCTCCAGAAACCTCTGACTGAAAGCAAATGGGAGTTGATTTTGAAAGGAGCATCCTGCGGTGTTGAGCTGTAGCAGATAAAAGTCCGACAAACTCGCAGCCATTCCCGTGCCTGGGACACAGACTGGCACAAACAAATGCCACTTGTCATGGAGCTGCAGCGGGCAGCATAGCAGAGGGTGCCAGTAAATCCCTGGATGTGACTTGGCACCCATCTCCATGGCACTGATTAGGAGAACAGGAGGAGTTATCTATGAGCAGCTATTTTGGATGCTTGTGCCCCGGGCTGCTGAAGGTGACAGCAGCCTCAGCTTGTATCCAACAAGCCCTGGTGACACGGGGTGGCACACATTGCTACCCCTGACTGTTTGCCACAGGAGAGGTTTCCCAGCGCTGCAGAGAAGGAAGAGACTGGCACATCCTGGGGCATCCCTTCCCTGGGGCATCCCAGCCTCTGCACTCCTGGGGCTGTGGCAGGGCAGGGGGGTGTGAAATGCCCTGTGCTGCTCAGCAGGGTGTGCTTCACTGTGACCTCCTGGCACGTTGCCTGTGCCTCACCAACCTTCCCACTGCTGAGGCACTGCTGACATTCCACATGTGCCAGACCCAGCTTGCAGTGGGCTGAATCCAGCCTGAGCTCACTGAAATGCTACTTCTGATCCCATCAGCTGCGTGCTGGCCCAAGCCATGGTCCATTCTGACAGCTCTGCACAAAGGTCAGGGGGAAGGAAGGAGTGTTTGACGTTTTCAATTTTCATATGAATGCCCAGACAGTTCTTAGATTCTTCTTGAAAAGCTGATGACAGATTAAGAACAACTCCCAAGCTGGGATTTTGGAAATACTGGGGTTTTCCAGGTTGTCAATCCTGAAGGAGGAGTTCCAGCATGCCTGTGGCTGTGCACAGCATCCTCTCCTTTAGGCAGCTCAGGGCTGCTGGTGGTAGCTGCTCCCTACGTGCTGCCACATGTAGGGTGTGCCCCGGGGAAAGTGAAAAAAGACATTAGCAGGAACATTTTTAAGGGATCATGAAGTGAAATAACTGTAAGATATATAAAACTGTATTTAAAAATTGCTAGCCTTACAAAAATGGGAGAGACTGGTTTTCAACATGTAGGTGCAGAGGTAAGGTATCTTTAAAAATCTGTAATTTTGACCTGGAAATAGGACTGAGACAAGTCTTGACATTTAGTATTTAATTACCAAATCAATTTTGATAGAGAGATCCAGAGTTTGCAACTGATTTCCTTAGTCACTGCTGAGCCCACCAGGGAAACCCCTAGCTAGTACATGTGCTGCTGTGTTGGCTTGCTCTGGGTCCCATCAGCAAATTATTGTGATTATAATAGACTTTGCATGCTAAAAGAGAAGAACTTGACATCCCAGAGCCAACATCCTTTCTGTCTTTTCTGATAGAGATAACTAGTTTAATTCAAGGTGTAAAAGCCAAAGCAGTTTCCTCGACTGGTTGTGTTAACCAGGCTGTGAGGAGAAGGGCTGGCATAGCAATACTTCACACTCTGCAGGGCAGAAATTGGCCAGTATTTACCTCAGGGGCTGTGATATTTAGACAAGAATTCCAAAGGGAATTACTATAGTGAACTGTAGCTAAATCTGATGGGTTTGCATGATCAGTGCTTCACTGTAATAAGAGAGATGCTGCTTGCTGGTGGACAGGAGCACTAATGCTAACTAGAGAAACCCAACTGCCTGCAGAAGTTCACAGGATGGTCACTGTTAAATGCAAACTTTTGCAAAAACATCTAAATATGGCTTGATCATTGGGGCAAATTTGCCTTAGAGCTGAGGGTGGCTGCTGCACTGGCCTCTGCAGCAGAGAGATCCCAGGTCTGCTGAGACAGAGACTGGGTGATGTGCATAGGTTTAGACATCTTTTCCTTAGGAAAAAAAACGAACTAGTATGTCATTAAAAAGAGATTATGGAAGAATTAAGTCACTCAATAAGATGTGATGTTCTCCCCAATTCAGTGATTACAGGCTCTGCTCATAAGAGCTGCCATACTCCCTCTGCCTCTAGCACAATTCAGATGTCCTGACAAAAAGGCTTTTTCATAACCTTTTTTGCTGTGTTCTTCACCAGACATTTGAAATCCATTTTATGAACATCAGTTTGTTTGGTATTGTACATTGCCAAGATTATTATCCTTAGGGAACAGGTGGTGAAACCACAGAGCAAGAAGATGAGGTGAGTCACTTCTGGCCATGTAGACACTTAAATAGAGGAGGGTTGGGAAGGGACCCAGTTTCCTCTCAAGCAGTGTTTGTGGGGGAAAAAAATATATGCCAGTAATCTGAATTTAGTTCTCCATTATTGCTTTTAACACCAGCAGGGGTGAGCATTTTGCTCCCAAACACCTACAGAATAAGAAAATGGGCATCTTTAGATTGCAGGATATATGAGAAATTTTCCACCAAGCTTTTTGACAAGCCTGTGGTGGATGTGAATGAAAACTTACTATGATCATATCTGTATTTTGAGGAAGAATAACTCAGGTCTGAATCAGTGGGTTTTCATTACTTACAATGCTACTAAGGACCCAAGAGATGAGAAAATAGAAAATTGCATCACAGTGGATGATTTCTGATATGAGTGATCCAGTTGTTTGGGGGGTTTTGTCTGTTTCTCTATTATTAATCATTCTGCTGAGAATATCTGTCCTGGGACAAGAAAAGCAGTCAGCTCTCAACAGCAGCAAAATAAATCTCAGGCCAGGGCAACACAAATTGGGAAGAAGCTCCAGAGAGTGGTGCTATTTCAAATAAATTGAGGAATTATTTTAAAAGCTTGCATAGAAGAGCAGCGTTTTGCCAACTATTACAACTGGACTTCAGAGTAACTGCTGAGTGGGTAATTAGTCCCACAGGAACACAGGAGTCTGGACAAATGTAAAAAGGAACAAGAGGGGGGAAAAAGCGTATGAAGAATTAACTTTAGAAAACAAGCTAGAACATTAGTCACAGGAGGAAAATAACTCAACTTCCATTTAACATTTATTTCTGTGATGAACAGAAACATTGTTCTTAACCCCTGTATTGAAGCAGGAAATACAAACCTCCTCACTTTTTAAGACAGCTGGAGCTACTTTATTGAAGTTCATCTCTTTGATAAGAGGATGAAGGGGAAAGTAAAAAGGTGTGCTGAAGATACTGCAAACCCAGCAAACAGGGTTTATGTTCAGGTGGAGCAGGGGAAAAACAGCTGTGGAACTGGTCAAGATATTATGTGGTGTCTGTGTTGCTCTCAGAGACTCCCCAGTCCTGAGGACAGAGCAGTTAGTCAAGGTTTAAAAGATCATGTCCCCACCAACATTTGCTCACAGCCTGTCTACAATGCAGGGTCTCATGTTCCCCTGGGCTGGGAGCACCCCAGCTGGAAGGGGGTGATTTACCTACCAGACAGGTCTGAGGGTATGTCTTTGCATAACTCTTGACTGGGTTTAGAAAGACTTAGTGGAACAAAATTACAAAGAAATCTTGAAGCTTATGAGACACTTCTGAGGTTATATAGTGCACATGTGGTTGGTCCTGCTCTTCCAGAGCTCCTGATCCATAGTCCTGTGCTGTAACTATCGAACCAGAGACTTATTTATAGAGTTTCTACACTTGGTTTTTGTGGTTCATTGCTTCCATTATTATTCAACAGCAGTGGTTTGCTAATCAGCCCTTTGTAGGACAGGACTAGTATTGCTGTTTGGTGTTTAGAAAAAAAGAAGAATGTAATTCCTGTGAGTCTGGAGAAGCAGGAAGCTTTGTGAAATCTCCTAATATGTCTGGGAGTGAATCTATGTAAATGGGTCATATTCACTGAACTTTGTGTCTGCAGCAGGAACAGTAACACCACAGCTGAAGGTTCAGGAGCAGACACCAGACCTGGATCTTCCTAATTTTGAGGACTTTGCTGCTGTCTCTACTCTACAGCCTCCAAGGAGCTTGAGTCAATCTCCCTGCTGGGCTCTCACTGGATCACTGGCCAAGTGATGGGGTCCCACTTGCCTGTCCTGCTCTGGCACCCACAGGAGCTCTGTCTGTTGGTGCTGTGGTGTTGCATTTCTGACCTGGTGGTGCTCCAGCTGTGACCTGAGTGAAGGTTACTGGTGTTTTCATGTGGGCTTAGTGTTTGCTGTTTAAGGTGAGCGAGAGGCTCTGAATTCCCTTGGCTGGGTCACCCTCTCTGTTTCCCAATTCAATGCAAACAGCCAGACAGGCAGGCAGCTCTTCCTTGAAGACATTCAGACTCTCCAGAGGTGTGCCAGTTTCTGGAAGACGTGGTGTTGGCAATGCACGATGGACACAATGTGGTCACAGTTGTTGAGTGCTGTAAACACTGTCTCCAAAATCACCATCTCCTCTCACCACCTCCTTGAGTCACTTCCCCGCAGTGCTCAGCACAAGGATCCTGCACGAACGCACCCAGCCCTGGCGTATTCCTTCCAGGAGAGGGCAGGGGAATACAGTTTATTGCAGATCCACTCCTGAACTGGAGCCAACATCCATCCTGTCCCTGATCTTCCTGTATGTTTTCCAGTCTATGTTGCTTTCCTGAACTTGGATGAGCAGAGGTAGGTGCTGAATCTCCTCGAGGTGAGTCAGGGGCTTTTGTCACATTTACAGACCTGCCTGTCTCTGAATCATCTTCAGCAGGGGCAGCTTGGACTGGGCTGTGCCTCTTGCTCTTGAACCTCTTGCAATGATTCTCGTGTGTCCCATCCAAGGCATCGGCTCCGGAGCAGCTTCAGGACCAGGGTTTAAAGAGCCGAGCCCCAGCTCTTGTGCTTGACCTGGCCATGGAGCCAGGGCAGGCAGTGGTGGGCAGCTTGTGTATCACACACGGCACACCCCTGTCCCTGCAGAGGGTGGTCTGATTCCCTGGCACGTTCAGGGTGTCAGCAGGAACAGCTCTGCTCCGTGGGTGCTTTGCCAGGAGGTTAAAATGCAGAGGTTGTGCATGGAAACCCGGGGCTGGAACTGGGCCTGGCTAAAGATGGCCCAGAGAAATGCAGCCAGAAGGTCAGCTAACATTTTATCTCTCAGGACATTAATGAACAGAAAGTTTGGGAAAAAATCAGAAACTCTCCCCAGATCCCCCCACTGTCTTTAATAGTCAAAAGACTAATAACATAAGAAATCCAAAAATTAGTTTCTTCCAACTTATCTCCCCCAAGACCTATGACTCTGACTTAAAAAGACAACATAATTTCCAAACCAGTGGAGGAAATAAAAAAAAACAAAAATCAATAAACTGTTGGCCCTGCAGCTCAGATGCCCTGGCAAGGCCAAAGAAATTAAGTCCTGAGATTGCTGTTGCTGTTTCCACCTTGTCCTGCAGAGACACAGCCAGGGATAAACATATTCTTTGTGTCAATATTTCTGTAGTACTGAGAGAACTTACAGTCCTTATCTGTGAGTGTCAAGGACTGCTAAGTCAAAGTGATCATAACATTACTGAAGAGTCTGACAGGATTTTTTGTTCTCTTTGTGCTCATGTAACTGTTCTGGTGCTGAAAGATGAAGCCCAGTAGAGCTCAGCTGGATGTGACCGTGGGCTTTGTGGCACATGGAAGAGATCCATCTGCAGGAGACTAATTAAAAAACAAAACAAAACAAAATAACAACAACAACCAAAAAACAAAACAAAACAAAAAAAAACCCCAACCAAAACAAACAAACAAACAAGCTCCCCAATCCCCCTCCCCCAAAAAACCTGCCCCCCAAACAAACCCAACAAAAATAGTTTTAATTTCCTTTTATTTTATTTTCCCCTCTGCTTGATTATTTTTGCTTCTTTCACTGGAAAAAGAGCAACCTTGATTTGTAAATGGCATGGAAATATGTGAGTAATCAATTCAGCCTGACTAACCCTTGTTTTGCCAGGTGCCCATGGCTCATGGCATTACTAATGGTGTGCTGCCGCAGTAAATGGGAAATAGCGAGGGCTGAGGCAGAAATACCACAGGTGACCTCTAAAGACAGCAAAGCACTCACCCAATGCAACACAATCCCTCTTTTGGCCCATCCGTGAAGTTCAGACGTTTTTCCTTCAAGTCCCCTCAAAAACAAGAGCGATTTGTAACACAGAACTGCCCAGGCAACATATAAAGAGGAGAAAATCCGAGGCAGGAAAAATCAGCCTCTGTACAGCAGGTATGGAAAGGCAAATTGTGAGCAGAGCCAGACAATTATTAGGTGTAAACTTAGAGCCCTTTGCTGCCTTTTCCACCTTTAATGGATCTGTGCTGTGTGGCACATAGCAACTCATGAATAGTTCAGCCTACAGTTCCTTTTTAACTTTATAAAGCAGTGCAATTATTTTCTTGAGGAAAATGTTAAAAAGCGTGAATGCTGAGGCTTATTTGCCTTTCCTGACTAGATCTTTAGTGCACAGTCATCAGACAAAAGCCAATTAAAAGGACCTTAATTTTACATTATCCCCAGTGCTGGACTGGGCTGTGGGAATGCTAGAAAGGCTGTCTGAGCAGGGCAAACAGTTTGACTGAAATTTTCTTCTGAAAGGTGGCAAAAGAGAGAATGGGAAATGCCCAAGTAGTATCAAAGGACAGAAATAATAATAAATTTTCAAAGGACTTGTTGAAGAGAGGAACAGAGGGAAGGAAATCTCTTAGGGATGCACAAAATGGATGGATCAGGGGAAAATTCAGATTTATTTTATAGCAGGGAATGGGGGCTCAGTTGTGCTGCAGTACCAAATGAAGGATGCTGATGTGAGACATCAGTCACAGCTGCACAAAAACTCATTCCCAAAATCGTGTCCCAGTCCAACCGTCATTCCTGGTTCTCATGAAAAGTTGGCACACAAAAGGGATCAGAACTCATTATATTTGTTTAGATCTGTGCATCTCTCCTGCTGGTAATAAAGGCTTGCAGCGTTTCCAAAGCCTTGAGCAAAACTTAGATGTGTGTCAGTTTGCTTTCACTGTCCTGGGGCTCAGAAGAATTGATCAGTAAATCAGTTCACAGCTTGAGAAATGCATTCAGAGATCACAGAGGGATGGAAAAGTGGCTGAGTCAGCTCACAGGCTGGCACCTGCCACTGTATCTTGTAATACTCAGTTTTGGGTTTAAGCCCCAAAATGTGCCCCAAAACCAGGATTGCACTTTGAGGCCCTCCCAGCAGGCTCATAGGTAAAAACAATGTGGTCTTGCTGAGAAAGGACATTTTTCAGATAAAATCTCTGCTCAGGAAAGATGCTGTAGAGGATGAAGCTGTGGGCATGTGTCACCAAGGACAACCTCACATTGGGTTCAAGGTGGCAGTGACTTTTGAGTGTTTTCTCATTATTCTCTGCTGTAAGGTGACAGCTTTGTGCTGAAGTGAGGCATCAGAACTTGTGTCATTGTATATCCTGTTTGTTTGGTTTTAATATGTCCTTTGTCTCATCTAGAATTCTTGTCTGGGTAGAAAAAGAGGACTTTGGATATTTGTCCAGGGTGTACTGATGTCCAGCAGCCTGGTCAGGGCAGCGATTTCCACCAGAGTGCTGGACACCCAGGAATGCCAAAGGTCTCTGATCCTACACACAAGGGCTGTGTTGAAGTTTCCTGTGGATTCTGTGTGCATGGCAGAGGGGATCTGGACACACACAAAAGTTTGGTGCATCCAGAACCTGTCAGAGTGTGTAAGTGAGCTTGGGTCAGGAGTTCATCCTGGATGCTCTGGACTCGCTTCCCAGGTGCAGTGCAATGCCTGCCTGCATCTCTAATGCTTCCCCCCTGCATCAGGGGAATCTCAGGGAGAAATACCGATGCCTTAGTTACAGTTTCCTGATGTTTTCCACTGCATTCCACCCTGCAGTGGTCACTGTTGCCTTGTATTGAAAGGGTGGGATGCTCTGTAGGGTTCTTCAGATGTGAAAAAGCGTGAGGTCCCTCCTCCATCACAGCGTGCAGCCACACAGGGATGGTGGCTGTGCATCCCCTCCTGTACTGCAGGGGTTGCACGTGTTTGCATCTGCCTGAGCCCACTGGAAACTTCTCACCTTCCTATCTCCAGCAACAGCCAAGGGCTCAGCCTGCAGCTGCACAGTGGGCAATGGACCCAGCCTCCAGCGGTGCTTTTAGGGAAGTGAAAAGGTTGTGGGCCCAGCAAAATGGATGAAACTTGAAAAGCAGAACTGGGAAAACACCTTTTTATTTCCACATTAGGTAAATATGGGACTCCACTACCTCTCTAGCAATTTAAACAAAGTTCAGAACTGCTGTGACTAAAATAGGAAGACATTGTCTTTTGCATGTAGAAAAAAACAAGTTAGAGAAACCTCTAACGTGTCCCAATGCCTACGTACGTTATGGTAATGATAAAATTCAGATTGCAACTTTTGGTTGTTTTCATGTAATAAACATTGCAAGGGAATTTTATATCTGTGCAACCAACAAGTCTAATTCCGTTTAAGCCCAGCCTTGAGGGCTTGGATTTTAGCTGTATCTAAATTTCATGTCCTTTGCATTGCTAAATGAAGCTAAACGTCAAAAGGGGCTTTAATTGGGAGAAAGCAGTAAAGCAAGGTTTGCCAAACATCTATTTTGGGTAAAAATATTTAAGGGCAACATTTTTACCAACGTAATCCTTTTTACGTCAGTGAAGTTACACTAATGTAGAATTTGGCCCTGATGTATTTATATAAATATAGTATCTAGCATTTTGATGAGTACGTACTCATGCATTATTCATTGAGACAATATGGAGAGGAAGAACGAGGTCTGTGCATGAGAGCAGAGCCCTGAGCATCCCCAGGTCCTTTCATTGTCCCCAGTGGGATGAGGGACCACCCGTGGGGTCACACCTGTGCTGCTGCCAGGCCGTGACTTGTGGAGGCTCAGTGTCCTCTTGGGAAGAGACTGCTTTATGTTTGCCAGCCTGTGGGATGTGTTACTGGCAGTTCTGAAGAAATGCAGATGGAGGATATTTTTGCCAGTTTAAATTGAGCTGGATTTGAAAAGAGATGAGATTGCACCTTGGTTCTGCCACAGATCTTTTTTTTTGTCTCTCTGTGCCTCAGTTTCCCCATAAAATGAGAATAATACTTCATTTTCCCTGCAGGACAGTGAGGCCTACAGTGAGCGAGCAGGAATGGTGTGCTGTCCATGTGCCTTCAAAAAAGTGTGCACAGACCTGTGTCATAAAACTGCATTCTGGTATCCTGGGCTGCACCTCCCCAGGGATCTGAAAAAAGGAAAAGCTGAATTTGAAAACCACTGATTGAGTAGAAAAAGTGACTGTTGCTGCAGCTGATAACACTGTGAGCTTCCTCAGCTGGGCTTCACCCCTGCAGGAGTTGAACATGGGTCCTTATCCATGCCAAATATTGTGTACCTATAGTGTGTATATATAAAATATATATAAATAAATTATTGTATGTATTTATATTAAAAACTAGTGATGACTGCTGTAACACTGGTGTGTGTGTGGGACGCACACCCCAGCCCCCAATACTTTCTAGCATGCTGGAAGCTCCCCCGTAAAGCTCTGGCAGGCAGGAAAGGGGCAGGAGGGAGGGCATGGGGCAGGGAAGGGACACGGGACTCCTTGCACCTCCCCAGGGACTTGCTTATGTATGTCCAGATATCCAGAGGCTTGCACACTTGTAGGAATCACAGCATGGTATGGGTTCGAAGGGACCTTAGAAGACCACCTAGCAGTGACGTTTTCAACCAGATCAGATTGCTCCCTGTCCAACCTGATCTGGAACAGCTCCAGGGATGGGGCATGGACCCCCTCTCCCAGCAAGCCGTTCCGGTGTGTCATCACCCTCACTGTAAAACATTCTTCCCTACACCGAGCCCGGACCAGCCCCCTGTCAGCTCCGAGCCATTGCCCTGTGGCGCCGGGCCGGACCCTGCGCGGCGCCGCCCCGGGGCCGAGCGCGGCTCCCATTGAGGCCGGGCCCGGG